>OMKZ01039118.1:3678-22937 GCA_900302535.1 Neoniphon sammara | reverse complement strand
ACTCTCAATCACTGGAGTCACTGTCTGCACTCAGCCTCTGTCCAAACACACACATGCACACTTGCATGCATGCATACCCCCACACCCCACCCCCGCCTCCCCAAACACACACACACACATATGATACAGACGCTCATTTGCAAAATGAGACAGTTTCTCTGTAAAAAAGTAACCCTTCATGTTGCACAGAAGGGAGTCCAGAGATTCAAGCCAAGGCTTTCTGGTCCTCTGGGACTGACGGCTCTTTCATGTCAAACATGGGATCCATCCTAAATGGAGCAAGGCCTTTTATTTACAGAGCTAATTGACTGTGGAAGTGTATGTGGAGCCAACTCTAAACAATGCCCCAGATCTTGTATTCACAAGTGAGTGTTTGAAGGACACGAGATAATCCCTGCAGCTTACGCTATAGAGAGACTATAGACTTGGGCAACAGCAGTTTGCTCAACAACGCTGCAACAATGTTGGCTGAATTAAAATTATGGATTACTATTGCACAACTGTTTACCACACTGTAACAATATTATGCATCACGGCAGGCCTACAGCAGCTACAGCAAGGCCAGGGCACGACAATGATTCATCGATGAGAGAGGATGAGGGATTGAAAAGAGATAGAGGGGGGAGAGAAAAAGAGGAGAGGCTCTAATTTGGAGTGAGGAGCTCACCAGAGGACAGAGACAAGATCAATGGCGGAGAATCACACAGCCACAGCTTCAAAAAAGAAACTGACAGATACTTCTCTGTGAAGTCTACCACTCATTACCATTGGTAAGAGGGTAGGTGAAGGAGGAGGAAAACGGGCTGTGGCAGATGGATGACAGGGAACCAGGGTGCTCTAGGCAGAAATCTCCAGAGCTTTTACAAGAACTGGTTAGTTGGAGCACAATGGGCACAGAAGTCTGTGAAGTGCAGTGAGTCAGAGAGTATAAAATACCTGACCCTGGGTGAACAGGAGGAGTCTGGGGACAGAATATTCAATTAGTGTATGAAGGCTGAGATAAACCATGTTCTAAGGTATGAAGGGCACACAGAGAGGATAATAGCCTTCAGATCATCTGTCAAAATGTGGCAAGGATGGACATCATCCTTATAGTGTTCTTCTTCTTCTTCATCTTGTTCCTCTTCTTCTTCTTCTTCTCCCTCTTCTCCTGATGAATATCCACTAGGAGCTCAGGAATTTAGTGGAAATAAAATCTAGAGTTTTAAAAAAAACATTTGGAGCTAGTTTACTACCACTGACATTTGAGGAATGGAGACACCACTACAGTACATTTGTCTACTATACTGTATATCGATTCGTACTGGCTCTCTGCCTCCAGCTTCAGATTGCTCTGCATGCTAGCTGAATATGACTGACAAGAGAGGCCATGGAGGGCTGTGGGTGTAGCTTGAGTGACAGGCCTGTGGATAAATCTCTGGTGCAAACTGGGGACTAAGAGGTGGCCAGGAGTGTGGGTGTGATTGGTGAAAGAAGTTGACAGAATGCATATTTCTTTCTTACTCCCGGAGGTAAATGATTTTTTTGGACCAATACAACCCCCTTAAGCACAGTCCAGATGTTATTTGTTAGTATAAAGTTACTTCCTCTGTTTGCTTTTTGCAGTTACTTCCGATTTTTTTTTTTACTTTTTTGATAGGGTGAGTTTGATTTAAGTATTTAGAGAGTGTGCAAAATGCGTGTAGTAGAACTTACTAAGACAAAGAAAAAAACTAATGAAAAATATATATTACAATATAAATGAGAGGGAACATAAATTATACAAATAAATATACAGTCTAATGTAAAACATGAAATAAACATAAAATTTAAAAAAAATATCAATAACATGTAATAGAGGAAAATGAGACATTGAAGAAAAGCAATGCATTAAAATGCAGATATATACTGTATAATTTGTGCAAAAATGTGTTCATATTTACACCCTAAAAACTCACATCTTTTTCACAACATATCACTTATGCATTGCATGTGAGCTTAGGGTGTGACTAACATGTCTCAGTCAAGTGGTGCTACTACCCAGAACTGAAGAATTTCATTGTAACCAGTCCAGAATAGTCACGTTAATTATATTAATTCTAAAATCAGCTATAATAACTTCAAAAGGTATAACAAGCCTAAATAAAAATATAATCAACAATAGATAAAATGTAATCTCACAACAATCTGCTTGGGAACTTTCTATGATTATCAAAGCCATATTATAATGGAAATCATAATGAATTAAAACACACACATTGTGTGTTATGGTTCACTGCTGTCCTTAGTGATGCATTATAATTTCATACATGAGACATTATGTGATTTGTAACTGGTGTAACTTGTAAGGAAGTTAAGCAGTATTGTCCTAAATGTATTCTTGATGAGTGTTCTGTCAGGGAATATATGACAAGAATAATAATGTTTATGAGTCCTTTTGTTTCATTATGAGGCAATTAATCACACAGGGCTGAGCAGACGAACCCATCTGAACTACAAGCTAAGTGCTCCTCGGCTGTGTTCACACATAACCATCCTCAGACTTCACAGCCAAAGTTATTAACCAAAGTCTCTCCTGATCTGTGTCCGTACACACACACACACACACACACACACACACACACACACACACACACACACACACACACACATACTTAGAGGATTGAGAAGCGTTGTGTGTATGAAAGACTAACAGGACTCGCTCCTGTATTTTCACTTATCCTCTTCAACTCTGACGGTCCCATCGGTGGGTTCATCATTACAAATGCATGATGCACAGCTGAGCCTTGTTCAAACCCGCAGAACTTTATTTTAAATTCTAGTAGAGAACCCAAGGTTTCCAGAGATACCAAATATCTCCGGATGAATTACAGAAAAATGTGCATAAAATGTCTGGATGTTAGATACTTTCTGATGGTGCAGCCATACAACAGTGGCAACTTAGGTTTGAATATTTCACTCAATGTAAATGTGATGTAGTTTCAGTGAAGCGTTGCAACCAGCAGATACAGAATATGTATCTGACATTGTTGTACAAAGTGGAAAAATCTTTTATTTTGTGTTTTTTTCTAACTTTGTAGCTACTTAAGGGGGAATTTAAAGGAAAACTATGAGCTACCCACACAGCAACACATATTTGCATAGTGACTAGAGTCAACTTCAATTATCACCTTCTGTTTCAAGCAGGACTCACTACTAGTTCTCACTGTTGTCAAAAATCGTACTGAGTGTTAACTTATTAGATTAAGCGGTAAAATGAGGAGCAATAACCATGTTTAGCTAATGTAAAGAGGGACTTAGCATCCTAAAATAATCCACGTAGTATAATGGCATCATTGCATGTGTTGGGTTAAGTAAAATATCTAGTAGCCTAATCTAAAATGAACCATACAGACATGTATCATAATATGTGGTCATACAAAGTGTTACTGCTTTTCTCACTTATGTCACACTTTATAATTTACTGTGGTTAGGCCTATATGTGCAAGTTCTTAAATAAGCATAATGTTGACACATTGTTTAACTATATTCATCAGCTGTTAGGACAGTGTGTAAATCATGGATTAATTCACACCAAAAATATTTCAGCATAATTTGCAGTTCATTAAACTTCGATAAGCCTACTCAAGTTAGCATGATTACTATTAGCGTATATAACATTAACTTCAAAACTGCAACGTTTTTGTTCTTGTAAGAGTCTTGCTTCATCAGTCTTGAAAATTTATGGTGCTTTTTGAGTTATGCTTTTAAAATCTTGACTCTTTTATGTGATATAACAGGTTTAGCATTGCTGTGTAGACAAAGCTGTAATGCATCAGGGTGCCCATGCATTTTATTATAAAGCTCAGGTGAAACAGAAACTGTAAGGAAATTTAAAAAGATGACTCATGCAGAAGACAAAAAAAGGGTTAAAGTCAGATGATAACAGAAAGCTAGCTGGTTCAGGCAAAGTTATATGCAAGCTTTGCATAAAGAGCCTTGAAGCGAAGTGTTGAAATACAATGATCAAATGCAGAGCTTTTTTCACTGATGTAAGGCGCTGCCTCCAAGTGGGTATGCTGCAGGGTGGGGAATGCACTGACCCATTTTCCACACAGTGTAAGATGGACAAAGTCAAACATGCTCATTTTTGGGCCAGAACTCTATAAGGTACAGTGGCCTATATTAGACTGTCCTTTATTTGTTTGTTTGCTCTGAATGTAAAGACAATTTGGCAAGAGCCCTGTTTCCTTTAGAGCAGATTTAGACTTAAAGTTCACTTATTTCTGTCACGCCTTGAGATCAAAATTCTTTGATGCCTTATTTTTGGGTGATGTATGGATGATTTTGGATGATTTTGCTTTATCCAGACTTGTTTTGAATCACTATAACATATAATTATTTAAAAGCTATTTCTCCTTGTAAATTGAATCAAAAGAGTTCAGGTGTATAACTAATAGAAGGGTATTATGCTATTAATTTGATGATGAATTCATGTAATTTAGTTTTAAAATGCACTGAAGCCTTAATGTATAAATAATAATTATGTGCCTAATTACAACAAGTTATAATAAGAATTAAATTTTATGAAGCACAGACTGATTGGTGGGAGAGTGTGTGTTAAAACTGTGTAAAGCACATGTAGTCTGTGTCAAGTCTCTTCATTGTTCCACTTTAATACAATAACAAACAAAACATTATGACAGACCTTGGATCCTAAGGACAATAATCTTACAATATTATGATAAAATCATATATCCTGGTAAAATGCGGGCACGATAACATAATACTGAAAAATGATATTGCCCACTGTTACCATCTACCCTTTTTCATATTCCAGGAGGGTGAGTCTCAAAGTACAGATCATTTTAGGATTGCAAGATTGCAAGATTATAAGAGTGGTTTTACTTTACTCTAATGGCTCACAGAGTCCACAAATCTCACTCCAATACAAAATCTACAAGATGTTTGCAGCATAAATGTGCTGCTGAAAAGGGCTCTCTAGTTACTGCAATTTAGTCAGAACGTCAGAAATTAAAATCAAAAATTTTACTTTTACTTAAGTATGTTTTGCTAAAGTATGGTACTTCCCTAAATTTTAAATTGCATTCATTAGAGAGAGCACATTTTGCAAAGAGTACATTTTGCCATAACGCAACAGCAGAGAGTGCAAACTTTTCTGTCATCTATCAAAATTGGTCAGTCGCAGTGAACGGTTATGTCAGCAGAGGAGAGAAGAGTAATCTGGCTTCACCTTGTTTGTGCACTTTATTCGGTAAGCTCTAATTTTTCTAGTCAAAATAAACAAGTTTTGAACCTTCTCTTCCTTCACGAAATGTATGAAAATAAATAAATATACTGTATATACCCATACTGCAGATACTATCTATATTACTTATCCATCTTGTATATGTATATATCTTATATGTTTATACTGTTTATACTGTTAATACTGCTCACACTGTACATATTTTAGCACATTCATACTGCCCTTATAGCTATTACACTTTTACATTTTACATTATTGCGCTGCACTTTTTACTGCTTCTTTTGCACTTCTGGTTAGATGCTAAACTGCATTTTATTGTCTTTGTAAATGCACTCTGTGCAATAGCAATAAAGTTGAATCTGATCAAAATAACAATAAATAAATAAAGCATATGTAACAATATGTTATAACTTCTGCTGGTGGTACATTTTACATCTATCTAGATATATATATATATCAACAAAAAGTTTATTTTTCGTTTTTGTAGATTTTATTTCTGCTTCAATAAAATTCTAGCAAGGTAGCAGTAGTTTTGCTTGAGTGGGATGTTTGAGCACTCTTTTCACACCTGTGTAGTTGTGTATGCTTGGCTGATTGAACATGCTCATGGCTACAGTGTGTAACGGTATACTGATGCGAGGGAGCCTCTGCATGTATAATGTGTCTGTACCTCGGGGGTTGTTCAGAGCAGCTTCAGTAGCCTTCCTCCCCTCTCCACAGTGGCTCTGGTCGAAAGGTAGACACTGCTCCCCGGTCCCAGCCACCACCTCCAGGTTGCGGGCCGGGTCTTTTGGCTGTCCGAGGTTCCTGACCCGGTAGACTCTGCGGCTGCTGGTGTCCGACACATAGAGAACCTCGCCCACTGGATCCATGGCCAGGTAGTACTTGTGTGCTGGACTGGTACTAGGCCAGAAGGAACACAAGGTTAGCAGAGCGTAAAGGTCTATAGGGACAGTATTGCAGCAATATGGCATATACTATAGGCAGTTTTCCATACATTTACATTTTTATGAACATGCTGGTAATACTGTATCATGTTTTTCTGTTTTTAGAATATATGTACAATACCCAAGGAGTGAAAAAAATAACAGAAACACCACATGAAAAAGACTTTGTGGTGACTAAATCACAATTACAAATGGCAAGTCCTGCCACTTTCAGCTCCAATTAGCTGCATGTGTCAGCTTTATAAAAGGTCTTACACTGCTTTCAGATTTGAGTTTTCAAAGCAACATGAGGCAGCTAACAGAGGTCCAAAAAACAGCTGGTGCCTGAATTGCAGGTCACAAAAACGGTTTATAAGCCGGCAAGGGAACGGTCTTGAATAATGACAACATATGCCCAACACAAACAGCATGGGCTAAAAGGGACAGTGGTGGTGAGTCAAAGCTTGACGCCAGGGTAGACGGACAATTTAGAATTAAGATGGAGGCTGTTCTGACTCCCGAGGGCGAAGGGTGAGCATGAATCAGTCCTGGATATTGGGATAAAGTCTCAAACTTTTTAGATATTGCAAAGAGTACATTTTAATGTATATAAAAAAATAGAATATACAGTATATATTTTACAAAATAAGTTACAGTTTTGCTTCACTTCTGTCGTACTTTAAAGGTACATTATGCAAAACTGACAAAAAAAAATGCTCAATAGGCTCGTAATTTGATGGTTGAATCTAAACGGTTCTCATGGTCTGATCCACACTGGAGACTTTAGATTCAACTAACAAAAAATGTGGAACAAACAGAATTTGATGGTTGAGTCTACATGGTTCTCATCATCAGCCTGACTCACTGATTAATTACATGCTTATTCAGTGTTTTTCTGTTGAGTGCAAACAGCCCTACCCTAAATTTTTGCACCACAACACACAGGTTGTCTGCCATCTTTATATTACTGTGGTCGGTAACTCTTAAAGAATCCAGCAGTGAGTTTAACCCTTTGACAACCATGAATTAGCCCTTTGTGAAACCACTGAAAGGACAATGTAAGTCTTCAAAAATGTGCCTAACCAAATCCATGACACAAGATGATAAGGATTAGTGAAGTAATACTAGATCAATACCAGAAAACAGTACAAAATGTTTGGTCAAAATGATTCAGTACTCAATCTTAAATTTACACTGGTGTTAGTTGGCTATAATGGAACTGTATTAGATTCAATTAAATGTTGGTCTAATCTGTATGCTTTCTACCAAGAATATTTTAATCTCATTCTGTGATCTAACATTATAATGCATGACCATATGTATTAGGTAAAAATGTAATCATACTACTGTTCACACATCTTTCAATTTCAGTATTGATGATGACTGGAATTTGAACAGCACAATCTGAATAATTATCAATTACAGTTGATAAAACTGAGCCATTACATTCTCCAAGGATTACTACTGCTGAGAGCATCTTTGATCACATTTAAAACGCATGACTTTTTCATAAAAGGTGAGTCTAACAGTAGTTTTGCTGTTATGCCATCCTTGAGAATTTTTTAAGAGCAAAAGAAAAAAAAAATGTTACACTGGAGGAGGGTTTAATGTCACTGCCCCAGGGCTGAGCTCCTGCTGTTCTACAATTCCAGTCAAGCCCCTGTATGTTCCTTATTAGATACCTTATATTCATATACCGTAATGTCTGTCCACTCCCTGTATGTTTGCCATACATTATTTTAAAACATTCTATTGAAAATATATGTGGGCTGTTAGTGGGCATAAAGTGTAAGTACAATATATAAAATGAAAGAATATGATGAAATGATATAAATAAGATAATTAGCCCTCTATGGTATGGTGTTGCCTCCAGGCAACATGACCAATTTTGGCTTGCTGCAATAAAACAAACAAACAAACAAACAAACAAAACAAACAAAAAAACAAAAAACAAATTCATGAATCAATTATTTATGGAGTGGGGAGAACCCAGAACTAATCAATAAACATGTGAGATTCGAGGTGTGCAGTAATGCCATATTCTTGAAAAGAGTCTTTAATCAATGTTCCTGCCATTTTTCTTGAAGATAAAAATTTTATCCACATCTATTGGTAAGTGAAGATGTATTTTGAACAACTTTATATAGATGTGATGATGATAAGATATGAATAAAAGATGTGCTAGAAAATGATGAAAATGTGCATATTGCCCCAAGGTTGTACCATAATGGAATCACCCGCAGGTCATTACAAAAGTATTAGGTAGCTATACAAGTCATCTCCTTCATAGAAGAATAATATAATATGATTAAAAAATTATGATAAAATAAAAATGATAATATATACATATAATGAAAAGGCTGTGCAGGGGTGCGCACATACATTCATATTTTACAGAATTGGTTCAAAATATATCTTTATTTAGCAATAAATATGGATCAAATTGTATGGCCATGCAGATTGATGTTTTAAATAAATACATTTCCTTTTTTGCATGAAAACATCAATTTTCATTCTTTACAGTTATGGTACAGTGTTGCCTTGAGGAAACAAACCCCAAAATTCATAAAAAATTTTAATATTTAGAAAATGTATATTAGAAAAAAAATAAAATAAAAAAATAGTGCAAACATTTTTCTCCCAATGGTATTATAATTTGTACCATAGAGGGTTAGAAGGTCTTGTGCAGGCTGATTTATAAAACCATGTTAAAACAAAGGGTTCACAAAAAAATTATACAGCTCTTAATATATTCATTATAAGCAGAAAGGGGGAAAAATTGCATATTTGATGTGTTTCACTAAGACTTATTGCATGTATTTGAAGTTATGGCCATGCCCAAACCTGCTCTGCACTTTTTTTTTTTAATTTTAATTTCACTGAGCAGGACTGAATGTTTTCATGTTTCACTGGTTACGTCTTTTTGACAGTTCAGTAACATCACGATAAATACATGGGAATCCCAAATGAGCAATATAAAACCTAAATCACAAATCTGATTTCATGTCATGTCCTCTTCTGTGGGATTTGTGCTTTATTCAATAGTTGAAAATGGAGAGGAGCATTAAGGATGGGCGAGAGAGAGAGAGAGAGAGAGAGAGAGGGAGGGAGGGGGGCCTGTAACAAAGGTCCAAGGCCAGGCTCAAACCCAGAATATCCCAATTACATGGCATATGCCTTGGCCAAATGAGCCAGCAGGTCACACCTACATGCTGGCTGGCTTACGAGAAAGAGGCGTGGAACTCGGCCAACATGAGGAGGAAGTGTGTTCAGAATGGAGTATGAAAAAGCATTGTGTCGACATAAGGCTGCGTAGAACTGTATAATTCATATTGTAACAGTTATTTAGATGAAAACCTGATTTTGCAGCCCTCTGGTCAGAGATAGCACCGGCTTGATTCAGCCTATATTGGCTTTGAGCTATATGGAGGAGAGCCAATTGGCATTACTGCGGACAGCCTTCAGAGCATACAGATGACCTGACTTGCTGCAGCCTACCTTCCAATAATTACAGACAACCTCTGATATTGTAAGAGAAATTATTTAAGCTGCAACATTATGCTGGCCAGTATGTGCGAGAGGTTTTATATCATGCACTTTGTACATTTTAGCTAACCGAAAATCCTAGCAAGGACTGACTAGCATAAAATCTTCTGTCTGATGTCTGAAATCTGAATTCTCAGTTCTGAGGAGTCCGCTGAGCCCGGTCAGATGTTTCCTGCCAGTTTAACTCTCAGACACCCCCATCTGAGTTCTTTTTCTGGACATCTAATGGAAAATGCCATGCAAGGGAAATTATAATGTCAAGCAAAATGGCTCTTAATGTTACTTTTTTAGCACATGCTTTCTGAATTAAATTAAATCGTGTTTCTTCTTGCGGGCTAGACTGGCTCCTATAATTTTCTGTTTGCTCCGCAACGCTGTCGTGTTCTCTGGAGACTCTCCTGCCCCTCATTCTCCAAAAATAAATAATTAAATAAATAAAAATCGAGCTGCTCGTGACATCCTGAACCTTCTTACAACCCCCCAAAAAACAACAACACTATGACACACACAATGCCGCTGTCAGTCATCTACTCCATTAAGTGCATAACTGTTTACAGAACTCTGCGCTGAACTGCACATGCATAATTTAAACTTAATCCTAAGAGAGTTATTCGCTGAGTTCCAAAGTATGCTAGCGCTTCATACTGCCAGCATATCATATTTGTTGAGGCTCTTGCAACTACCCAAAGCGCTGCACGGTGCACAGCAACTGATTACAAATCGTTTCACCTGCCTCTATCTCAATTAGGTGCTCGCGGCTCACGCGTCGATGCAGCAGAAAGCAAATAAACAACAATAACAACCACAACACACACAAACAGTCCCATCCAAGCCTCCCTTGTTCCTTCCCCCATATAACAAAGCAGAGATCAGAGCTGATAGACATAGTGATCTAGCCATTCCTGACTGTCTCTCTGAATCCGCCATCTGCGCTCTCAGATAATATTGTGGAGGACTTCCTCCCCTATTTGCTTTACTCCTCTCTGAAACTCTTGAAGTGAAAGAACAGACAATGGTTTTACGGTGAGTACACCCCATATTGTCTCCCCTCGGAGAGCGCCTTGTTTTGAAGCCCTGTTGGGTGATAGGCACTTTGCTTGGAAGAAAGTGGAGTGAAAAGCTTTGAAAGCTGAATAAGGATGAATAATTAATGCATTTGACTTGGGAGAACAATAGTATGGAATAAAGGAGAAACACTAACATGCTGCTAACAGTAAAAAGCTTCAGGAGGGAAAAGGAGGAAGCGGAACTAAGGGAAAGAGCGATAGGATGGGGAAGGGGTATCCAAAGTGCAATGAGAAGAATTGGGCATACAGTAGAAAGTTATTTCGGAATGGACATGGGCATCACAGGCGCATTTACGTTTTTACACACACACACAAGTATGCACACACTCAAACATGCACCCATAAACACCCTGCCAGGTTATCCTTGTTGCATGGTGTGAAACCCTGGCGTGCTAGAGATATGGCATCTTGACAAATCCTCTCTTTTCAAATCGGATAAGCCCTCACACTATCTTTCTCTCTCTCTCTCCCCCCATCTCTCTCTCTCTCTCACACACACACACACAAACACAGCCCGATATAACGCCTGATAGTGACACACACACATTCATACACACATGCACACACACACACACGCAGCCTATCACATCTCTCTAATCTTCTGTCTAACATGGTCTGTTAGCTCACACTCCACCATCAAGGCCCGGTGCCAGAGATGATGCCAGGGCCATGCCAGGCCAATACCTTTTAGTCCAGCTCAGGAAGTGAATGAACCTCAGCATCCTCCAAACCGACCTCGAGTAATCCTCTAAAACATGCAATCCTTGGTGTTTTGGCCAGTTTCCCATTTACAAATTTAATATCGTCATCTAGTGAAATTAAAATGAGGATTTGATAGATCTGACGTCGACCTGAGTATATGGAGATTTGTTTGGCAGCGAACAAACAAAGAAGAGGTACAGTGAGGTCTTTCGCAACATGACCATTGCTATTTGCATTTTGTTTGTGTGTGTTTGTGTGTCTAAGTGTGTGTACACACACTGTGTAAGGGAGTGATAATTAGCAATTCTCACCTGTGTCTGGTATCCCGGTTCCTGATTATAAGTCATAAAGGAGCATTAAAAAAAAAAAAAAAGAAGAAGAGAGGGGAAGAAAAGAAAAAACATCATTTTCGATACTAATGAGAGTCACTCAAATTTTCATAGACTGCAATAAGTAAGTTTTCCACTCATAAAGCAAGATTAGCGTTGATTTAGGCTGCTGTATTGTTCCACATTAAATATTAACCCAAACAGGAAGCTTTTTGGCATTTCCTCCCAGAGGACAGGAAAGTATCAAATACAGACACCATGAAACCTCCGTCTGAACCAGAAATATTAGTCAGAGATACAATAATAACAGAGAATGAGAGTGTAAAGTTACATAAGGAGAACACTTTACAGGACAAATGACTGTGGAATCCCATTGAGATGCTACGCTTGAGAAAATACAGAAATAGAGAATGTAGTGCCTGCAGCACAGCAGGAGATATCATCGTCATAATCCACAAAAAATATCTTTGTTTCACAGCAAAGACTCTCAGCTTCTCTCAAGTCCTAAAGAGGTAGATTAGAGGCTATGATGTCTGAACCCTGCAGATTCTCCTTCTTTATGAAGGAAAACTTCAAAATGTAGTGGGACAGATCATAATCGCAGATGCCGACCAGAGCAAATGCCACGCTAACCCGTAAAATTGGAGCCAATTTTATTTTAATTGAGCCCAAGTCGATCCAGTGCTCAAAATCCCACCGCATCCCATCAACATTTCACTCTGGGAGGTTCCTGCCAAGATCACTGCAGCTAAACATTTTCCATGCAAACGCAACAAGATCACCGCTCTCACTTGAGCTCCAGTATGGTCCGGGTGTATCCATCGGCGTGGACCTTGCGGATGAAGTTGAAGTCCCCCACGTAGAGAGACCCATCGGGTCCGCAGGCCAGCGCCACGGGGGCAAACAGCATCATGTCCCGGGCTGCACCACTGCAGCTCGGACCACAGGGGACACTCCGGTAGAAACCATTCCCCATCACCGTGGTGATGACAGGGGGCTGCTGGGAGAGGAAGACATTTTCCCCATTTCCCTTGTGAAGGATTCCTGGGGACAGACGAAGGCATATAGATTTGAACGCCAAATTTAAAGCTTAAAAAGGTTAGAAGAGGTGTGCACATCCAACCTATATTAAAAAAAAATAAAATTGTGAAAGTAATTCTAAAAGGGGGATTATCGTTTCGACCCTGAGGTCTTCATCAGGCAAAAACTGCTGAAGACCTAAGGGTCGAAATGTTGCACTGTATTGAATAAAAAGTATTTATAAGGGAGCTTTAATGCAGTGTGCGGATAATCCCCCTTTTTTAAATCAAATTTAGAAGCTTTCGAAATCCCTTTTTGTCTGAGATAGACAGTATGTGAGTCAGACCAGGCAAAAGGCTCAGCAAATTTTCAGTGATGGTTTACATTTTCTTGTCATTGAAGCTGACCCGTGGGAGGTACTATAGAATACCGACAACCACAAAGAATGTCTACAAGGGGACTTTAATCCAGTAGTCGTTAACTTACTGAATTCTTAACCTGAATTTGACCAAGAACAGCACTTTCTGGACTTCTTTGTAATTATATCCCTGAAACAATGGGGGATATTATGGATTCAAAGGGGGTATTTTGGATTATGCTGCTACAGATCCTGGCTGTGAAAATGACAGTTCAAATACCACTTATGTGAATCTTTTCAAATTTGCTGCGCACATTCATTACCCCTAGAAGAAGAACCCTGTTGATCCTAGTGACCCTGTGACCTTTCCTTGACAGTCACCATCACGCCAAACTTGTTATTTCAGGGATACACCCTGCTGTTGTTCACCGACAGCACGTGTAGCTATTAGAATATGAACTAATAGTGCTGTTCCTGTGTTGTGTTTTAATGTAGGATTGTTGTTAAATCTATTCTATTCTATTCTTTTCTATGCTATTCTCTAGAGACAGAGCACAATACAATATTTGACAAGCTGCACCCGCCAGAGGGGAAAGCAATCCATGCCAATCAACACAACTAATGTGAAACAGATAGCAAAATACCTGTAGCTAGCTAGTTTCAGCATGTCTAAGGATTACTGCATCCAATATCCACTGGAAATAAAGAGGTATTTAGAAAAGCTCAATACTGTTAGTCTCACATCAAGTGTGAGAAAATAAACTCTAACTGAAATGATGAAGCCTGTTCCACTTTTATTCAGTTTCCAGGGTTACTGAGGATGTAGCACAGCAGGGGGGAAAAAATAGAAAGATATAGATAGATAGATAGATAGATAGATAAAGAGCCATATACAGTCATGTGCTATTGATAACATTAATTAGCGAATGACTTGTGCCGTGTTAGCTAGGTGTAACAAACTAACATTAGGCAAGAAAGCAAGCTAACTAACAAGCAAGCAAATACAGATTTACCCACATTCCACCACAACACAAGCTTTATACTCCAAGCTTACAGCAATATAGTTTGTGTTACCTTAGCTACAACTGATAACTGCATATTTGACTTACCAGTGATAACATGCCTGCTGCACACACCAACATGTTGAGTGTCAGGATCCGTCAGTTTCGTCCCCAGTGTGTCACGCCTGTATCTTCTACATTTTATTATCTGTAACTTTTCTCCTTTTAAAGGCTTGGTTTTCTCTGTGAAAAGGGTCTCCTCTGCTTCAGCCAGTGGATCGACGCTCACAGTTGGGACAATCAGCTCAATGCACTGGAGCAACTCGATCAATAATTATTATTTATTAGGTGCAAGCAACACCTAATAAATAATAATTATTTATCGAGTTGCCTCAGTGTTTTCTTTCCGAGTCCCACCCAGAATATCTTATCGGCTTGGTTTTTCTGCTTGGAATCTTATAAAAACTTAATTCTGGATTCTTGACCTTGTTTTTGGTGCTTCCCACCACACAGCAGCCTCTGGGAAATTTTTTTTTTTCTAGCTTGTTGGTAAACCAAAATCGCAAGGAGACACGTTCACACAGTACAAAGTCAATGGAGAGTGATGGCATGGTTTCCCCTATGGCGTGGGCGGGACTTATTTGCAGAAAGGGCACGTGTGGCTGCTGTATTCCACGTCTGTCTTTTTGTGTGTGACCATGTATTTTATTCTGGGTTTATTTGTATTCACTGCTTCTACTCAC
This sequence comes from Neoniphon sammara, assembly GCA_900302535.1. Taxonomy (NCBI): domain Eukaryota; kingdom Metazoa; phylum Chordata; class Actinopteri; order Holocentriformes; family Holocentridae; genus Neoniphon; species Neoniphon sammara. The sequence continues at coordinate 8,018 of OMKZ01039118.1, read as the reverse complement.
CGCTGCGTATGTTGAGAGCGTGGTGTTTGTCCAGAGACCATCCGCCCAGGTTAGACGGGACCAGCTCAAATCCCTGCATCAGAGCCGTCCTCGATTCCCACTGGATCATGCCGGGACAAGACTCGTATTCATAGCCAACCGATACTGAAATGAACACAAACACACACACACACACACATGTGCAGGTTGTGACACACTGTACATAAGACCTGCTGTGTACACTATCCTCTGTGAAATGATTTGACATGATTTCATATCTCATAGTTATGGAAAATGATACAGTAGATCACAATAAGTAGGCACATGCACACACACACACACACACACATACATATGCACACACACGGACAGGCGTTCCCCATTATCTCCCTCAACACTATATAATATTGAATGGTGAGACAGATGAAAGGCGTGTAATGAGACCTCATCAGTGTGTGTGCATGGGAGAGATCAGTGAGAAGTGGAGGCGTAATCAGGAGGAGCCCGTCTTTATGAAGGAGCCCTAGAATTAGCTGCTTGGCCTTTCGGCTGTAATGATACACTATGCTGAGCTTCCCGCTGCAAGTGACAACTATCCACCGCCTTTTTTGGTTTGGTAGAATTAAACATGTTCCAACAGCAATTTACCACTTCAGAATTGCTATACGTTTAAAGGCGGCAGGTGACAAAGCCATAAAGCTCTATCAAAGCTTTATTAAATTAAAAAAAAAAAAAATCAGACATGTATACGTAGACATTACTGTTTACCAAACAACAAAGAATGTACTCACACACACACACACACACACACACACACACACACACACACACAGAGGAATATCATCAAATCACCAGCAGCCTGCAATGCATTTTCTGTTTGTACCTTATATCCCCAATTTAAATATAGTTTTGCTTTTGTGCAATTTTCTAACCCTAACTCTAAGTAAATTCTACATAGGGATGTATGGTATGGTAGAACAACAACAACAACATATTGCACTTATTTTGATATTGCAATTGCAATACGATTAGTGATTTTAGTGGGAATGATCCTTTATTTCTGCATCATAATTTTCTTTCTGAATGAATAGCTACTAAAATGATGATGATAATGTGATATTTGCCGGGGTCTACAGCAAACAAACATGTTTTTGTAGGTCTGGAGAATACAATTTGCAGGACAGGGCATCTCTGTAGCACCACAATACTTCATTTATTTATGAAGGAGCCCTGGAATTAGCTGCTATTTTGTCACACATTTCATCTTGATCAAAAAATTACAATTCCTGTGATTTGCTACAACGATTTTGATAATGCTATGTAGTGCAAAAACACTCCACAGCCTATACTTAAAAAGCAGCAGTTGCACTGTGTTCTTGCAGTTAATGTAGGAGTCGCCTAAATGATATGACAACGTTCAAACGAAGTGTAATTTGATGGAAGATGATCATATACTGTAAGGTGATGACAGCCTGACAAGAAGTGCACCTGACACAAGCGTGGTTCAAGAATAGCTGTCACTGTCAATCACAGTTAGTGCTGATCTTTCCTAACTCGCCCAAGTGTAGACAGGGATGCATGTGAATTGTTAAGCATTCAAAGCGAACTGGGAAGCAGAGCCCGGGTAAAGAATATTAAGTGTGGTGGCACACGCAAGTAAGGAAATCCACATTATGCACAAATTCAGGAGAATCCCTTTAATAAGAGAGACACGCTCTTAGCCGGGCGCGCCACGGCCTACCTAAATCTCCATCTCAAGAGGTACGATCAATAAAGTGATTGGGGAGGAAAAATAATGGGCAATTTGGGGGACTGGGGATTCTGCTGGAGAAAAAAAGAAACCATATAATTTTGGACAAAAGTTCCAAAGGGAACTATCTCTTAAGTTAATTTAAAAAGTTAATCTGTTTCAATTTTTGGTGTTTAAAGCCGTGATAAGCTTGTGATCTGGTGTTTTCAAAGTCGCAGTTAGAGAGAAAGTCCTGTGTGGCTCAACTCTGAATAGAAGTGAATTTATTTAATCCATCCATAAGAAAACACATTAAAAATTGCCATGACTACATACTGTAAGTGTCAATAGAGACATTGTCCAATTTTTCCTCAATTCTACTGTAAAACCAACTCTCTTTTTTTTAGGTACAAGGGTTTTCCAGGACAAAAGGGACAAAGCATTCTCCCCGGGAAGGTGTCAGTGTTTTGTGAACTGTTTCACAACAGAATATTACTGTAGCTATATTAAAACAGCAGCGACACACACACAGCAGCACACACATACACATATACACACAGTAACAAATGCACATGCACACAATAGTACATAAATGCACACTCAATATCTCACAGGTGAAAGCTTTCATTCCCCTCTGCTGAAGCCTGAGGCAATGTGTTCACCCCAGCAAACAGAGCATGATCTCCCTTTTTCTCCCTCTCTCTGTCTATGTGGGAGCATATGTGCCGCATACACGTGTGTGTGTGTGTGTGTGTGCCTCTGCGCGTTATTGTGCCAACAAAGTACCAGGAACTATAGAGAGAAAGATCAGGGGAAAACATAAGTGGAGAGGAGAGAACATGGGAGGACAGAGGAAGAGGTAAAGGGAGAGATCAGAGAGAATGGAGGAAGTAACAAGCAGGGAAGAGAAGAAAAGAGGGTTCAGGAGAGTACAGATATACAGGAAGCAGCGCGAGGGTAGAGAGAGATAGGCGACAAGGAGGGGAGAGGGAGCTGGCGAAGGGTAGGTTGGGAGGTGGTTTAGCAAAGAAGGGCAAATAATAAAGTGGGATCATTTCAGTATAAAGGAGGTGAAAGATCAGGACAGAGCTCGAGCAGATGAAATGCAGCTCCAGCAGATAAGAGGAGGAGGGACGGATCAGAAGGAGAGAAAGCCTGGGGATGGATAGATGCAATCGTAGTACGAGACCATACACTCCAGTGGACAAAGCTTCGGGTATGCCTGCGATAAGTCCGTGCTTACAGAAAGTGCTAAACCCTTTCCCTTCCAGTTCCACTCCGTGTCTCCGACTGTTCACTGAGACGCACCAACCAAACGGGCAGCACCCAGTATTTTGCCCTGCAACCTGCATTGGGGCTTCACACCAGCCAATTCCAGGTTTAATGTGCCATGCGGACGGGCAGACACCATTCAAGGAGGTCATTTCACTAAACATCTGCTCTACAATAGGCCTGAAAATTCTGATATAACATCGAGCACAAACCTTTACCCAGATATGGAATTCCAGATCAAACGCATTTTCACTGAGGAGAAAATACATGAGGTTTTCACATAATCATCCCTGTCACAGTCTGTGATTTAAGCTGGCGTTTCCACACTCGGACGTTTTTATCTGCTCGTTTCTCTCTTAAATGGGACTGGATCCGCTGAATTCTGCTGCCGGTTTCCAGCTGAAATAATTACTTTGCTAACAAGAAGCTAACATTGCCTCGCACGTTAAATATGTCACAGCTGGCTGTTCTGTGATGGGTGTCAGAATAAATTTATGACTAGAATCACTCTACCTTGCTACTGAGACATAAAGAATACTTTGTTAGCCAGCCACCAAGTCCACTTATTTGTCCAATCTGTCATTTTTTAAAGAATGGGAACAAAAATATTAAGAGGGAGAACCACTACATCACTGGTGGCTAACTTAGCCACCCGCTCTCCTTCTTAATACTTACTTATTCACTTAGCCATTAACAATTTGTTTTGTAAAATTACACTGATTGTTATCAGTTTATAAAAACATCTTAATTTTTTATTTATTTATTTTTTGGGGGGTCAGAAGTTTTTTTAAGGAATCAGGAAAATCTGATTCATTTCTCCCGTAATGATAAATTTTTTGATCTTTAAGTCTAAAAAACGCCAACAAATAAGAGCATGACTATGTCCTCTGGACTTCCTCTTTTTCCTCCAGTGAGAGCCCTTCACATCAAAGCCAATCAGGGTGCAAATGTTTATTCTACCCTGATCGAATCCAGGGTAGCCGTACGGGTTGACATCAATCAGGTACCTTTCACCCTTTCACACTGCCCGTCTAACCCAGCCACCCAACTAACTCAGCAATGTGAAAGAGGGCCGAGAGAATGGTTAAGTCTGAGCTTGGGGACATGACTTTACAGGTTACCAATTTACAATTCAAAGGCTCAAGTCTTGAGAAAGCCATTTTTCTTTGCTGCACTGAGATTTTGGAATTCCTGTTAACTCATGTGACCTTCAACAGAAGCTGGTTCCTCTTCTTGACCAATCAAAAGCACATAGTAACAGAATCTTACATTAATGAACAATGTCTCAAAGGAGATTAAACACGGGAGGAGAGAGAATGAGTACATCATTACAGTTTCCTTACCAGTAGCATGAGTGAGG
>OMKZ01039068.1:28859-58600 GCA_900302535.1 Neoniphon sammara | reverse complement strand
TCTTGGAATAATGTTTATTACTTTACATATTTCATATCTCCGTGCTGCCGTGGTTTGCTGCTGTTATGGCGCTGCACCCAGCATTAATTTTTGGAGGACTTTCGGGTTATATTTTTATATCAGAAAAATATACAACGGATTTTGTTTGTGTGTTATTTGTGTTTTATTTTTTTTTCTCCCCCCTCCTCCCTTGTTGGGTTTGGGGGTAGGTGGGGGGGGTTGGAGGAGGGCTGGCGCTTTGAAGTCTTGTTAATGTGCTATAATGAGCCAGAGATGAGAGGGTGGGTAATTACACATAGACTCCCATGGTGCTCTCCATGGTCTCAAAAAGCCTGGACCCCTCTGCCCTGCACACACACACACACACAGCCGTGCACGCGCATGCACACACACGTTGAGCGAGAAAGAAACACCCTCGAATGCCTCCACAACTTTACTGAGAACCTGAGCACAAATATAAATATAAATACTTATTCCACTGCAACCTCCACAGCAACCACACACACACACACACACTCTCCTGTCAGAAAGTGGCAAAGACTTGAGTGAGATCTCAATATCCTATCCTCTGCCCCCTCTAGAGAAGTTCCTGGGCCAGCACATCCACAGCTATGGACAACCCCTCTCCATCACCTTCACCTCGGAAACTCCAGAGCTGCTGCCCGGCCTTGTCACCCTGTTCCTCGAAGGCTCTGGATTCACCCTGTCTGCCGACCTCTCACCCCAACCACCGCTTGACGATGAGCCTGGCCTCCCACCTCAGAACACTTTCACTATCAGGTACAGGCGGGGCTCTCAAGATGTAACTGTAGGTTGAACACTGGGGGGGTTGAGATGTAGTAGACCCATGTAGGGGGGTCCTGGGACATGTCCCACCAGGAGATTTTTTTTTCTTTTGCAAATAAGTGCCTGTTTCACATTCATTTTAAGGGGAAGAGACCAAAACAACATGTTCTACATATCCCAACTAGCCCAGTCGAATAGCATAAAATCATTCACTTTTTATAAAAGCACCAAATTTGTTGTTGTTCCAATATTAGTAAAATGGATATGCATCACTTCCTGAACATATCTTAAGCCATTTGATAGTTATGAGACAATTTAACTGTACCTAATCTCTACAATTCTGTTATATTACTGCAGCGTTTGCTAATTACATTGAATCAATAAAAACCACCACTTTATCCTGCTTTATAACAGTTAATATTTTTCATTTATTATTATGATATTCAGGGAGATTGTACTGGCCTATGTGTGTGTGTGTGTGTACGGCTGGGTGCGGGTTGGTGCATGTTTTTTCTTTTTCTTTTTTTTGTGTGTGTGTGTATGTGTGTGTTTATGTTTGCCTGCATATGCATGCATAAGAATGGTTATACATGCCTGCATCACTTCCAGACTCTGTGGGATACAGACTCTCAAAGACTCTCATGCACAGATTACAGCTCATCCACCCTGGCTGTGCTGTCATGGTCCCAGCAGATTGCCAGGATATGAATGTAGTGATGAGCCAGCTCCCCCATGTGCTGGCTGTCACGTAGATCTGGCAGGTACAGAGCAGCCGCATTACATTTCCATTTTTACATTTTATGAATTTAGCCGAGGCTCTCATCCAGAGTGCCTTACAACGAGTGCAACACTAGAATTCAATTCCTCGGTCACCGATATTACAAGCAACGGATGCTGGGGAGAGCAAGGTCAAAGTTATACTCCGCTGGCAGAATTCATATGACAACAAAATGGCCATGTAAGAGAGGTGCACTTAGGACAACAAATCTAAAAATAAGTGGTAAGGATCAGGCAAAAGGGATTTTTGTTAGAAAAAGCACATTAGAACACGTAGTGGAGAAAGATATGGGAAAGGTGATATGATTGACTGGGGCAAGGATGACCTGAGGTGCTTGAAAAGGCGTGTTTTTCAGCTGCAAGAGAGGAGAAGTGACTTTGCTATTCCGGCTAGAGTCAGAAGGTCACTGCACCTTGTGGCTCCAGGAGAGAGAGAAGAGGTGAGGTGAGGTGAGTGAAGTGGAGTGACGACCAGGTGGTAGCAGCGAACGCAGAGCTAAGTGGCTGGTAGTGGCAGTGTGCAGGGCAGGAACATGCCCTCCAAGCATGGAGGCACAGCTTCTTTAGCAGTCTTATCTCCGACCTGTAATAAAGTGGACACAGCCAGCCAGGCTCTGCCCATATGTGCGAGTGAAGCCAATTCTCCTTGCTACTTCTTGCCGTCTCCCATAATTCCCCAGAATGTGATGTCACTGCACCAACCCGGGCACCAGTTCAGCCAAATAGATACTGAGAATCGGAGCCAAAAAGGATCTACTGATGCAGGCGTTGGCGTTTGTCAATGTCTGTTTTTAATTGTTTTTCAATGAAGAGTGTCCGTTTGATGATGACGTGTCCTTCTCTGTTGGATTTGTGTCGCTTTTGACAGAAAAGTACAGACAGGCTGAACTTTTTGGAGCTGCCTGAGATGTCATCATCCATTTAACCAATGGCTATAAGTTTTTTTTTTTCCCCCTGTTGTAATCCGTGCTGGTGCATTCTAATTCTGACACTACATTAAAGGAATTCAAAAACAAACAGACAGACAGATGGATTCTCCATCTAATTTCTATCCGTACAGTTAGGGATCAGGCTGGCTTTAGCCTTAATCTTGCATTGCCACACCTCTGTCTCAGTGAGGTTGGAGGAGGTCTGGAGAAATTCAAGCAGAACAGTTGGTTAGAAAAGTCCAGAGACGCCGTGACTGTCATCACACTTCAAACCAATATAAATGAGTTAGGACAGAGCGTGGTGCTGGTGCTCACCTGTGTACTGACATACTAGTGACAACAACATTTTTGCATGCTAGTTAACGGCTAATCTTTTGTTGTCACATATCTAGCGCAAGCTTACTAACATGAAAGGACAGACTGCTAAGACTCTAGATTTATCTCCGCAGTGTAATGCATCACAATCTGTCAGCCAGGTTTGATAAATCAAACTTTTACAGTTGGTAAATTACATCGTTCTGTGTGAGCAGCGACTTCAAACTAAGAAGCTGTAAAGGGTTCATCAGTTCAGCTTGAAACTGCGATCATATTGACAATATTAAGTCAGTCTTTAGTCAAAGATTTCATTGTTGGCATAGCTAAACTAACAAAAGAAACTTGCCTTCAGAGCAGAACAGAAAACAGATAAACAAACCAGAGGTGCCATTTCCAAAGGCATGTGTTTTTAAATTCAGAGCCAATCAGATGGCTTCCTCCGGCTCCACAAGGTCTTATCGAAAATTTTCTGACAATTTCTGAAGGCCTCAGTGAGACATAGGTGTGTGGATATGCTAGATTATTTTACATTAAGAGAGATGTGGTAATTTTGGGATAGTTGGGTTAACATTAGTGGATTGGGGTTACACTTTTTTCTGATTGCATATTACCGCTATTATACTGCAGTAACTTGGCCATTTTGTGTTTCTTGTAAGATGAATAACTGTTACTGAATACACACCATAATGCTAACAAGTGAATAAAGTGTTGCACAAGGATAAGGAAGGAATTCAAAACATGAATGCACAGTTCACTTATGCAACAGTGAATCTAACATTGCAGCACAGAGAGGATTGGTAGTACGTTCAGTTCCACTGTTGAATACTCATTCACGAATGACTAGGGAGGGTGGCTGTGGAAGTGGAGGTGACACCCGGTGTGACAGTCTATGGGAGAGCTGCAGTTTATTCTGCCACCTTGTTGTCACCAAGGACAAGTTTGCATTATATGTTTTCTTCGTGAGTTATGACGTTAGGAGTTAGGACACCCTCTTACATTTACCGGGTCCAACTTTACTGCCTCAACAACAGATATGTATACCATTCAATTACCATCCCTGCCAACATAGATCTATAAAGAGTAAGTGAGCAGGAGAAAATTAGACTACAATAAGCCTACTGCTATGATAGTAAATAACCAGATCAATGACATGATTAATGAATAAGTCAAGCAAGCAAGCAGCAGTGTAGGCTTCTGCATGTGAGCCTTTGGGAGCTGTCCGTTCAGCACCACAGGCCAAAGGGCCAGCAGTGCAACAACTACATCTTTCACATGAGCAACACAGCACGATATGGCCTAGCTTATATTTTATTTTTCTTACTTTACTGCCGGCCCTCAGCCGCCTTCTGCTTGAATTTGAAATTGAATTTTCTGCTTGCATGAGCTCACACAAGTCACAAATTCAAGCCGCTGGTGCCCGAAAAGTTTTGACATGTCATGAAACAATCGGGAGCCTGTATCAGTTCGGAACGGTATCTCATATATTGCAAGTTGACGATTTGGTTCCAAACTTAAATTAATAAATAAATTAAAAAAATAAACTAAATTCAGGAGCATGCAGCTTGTATGGTGTATACCAGCAGTAAGGGAGGTGGTGAGGTGGGCAGTATGAGTGGGATGGGCAGTACACCTGATAAGCTGGGCAATGGGGGCGTCACAAAGCGAAACCTGTTGAAAAAGAGGTGTACCTGGTTCACTCTGTCTTTGTTCCCCCTCCACCATTTGGCCTCGCTGCCTATTGCTAATGATCCCTCTCATCTCGCTCCACACCTCCTTCATACTGTTTTGTTGCAATTTGTCTTCAATCCTCTCCCAGTAGGTGTTCTTTCCGTCCTTAATTCTCCTCTTGAGCTCCCTGAAAACAGATTTAACTTCCTCCGTGTCCCCAGCCCTGAAAGCCCTATTCTTCCCACTAAAGAGGGATTTCCTTCCCTTTGTTATATATGGTGTGATATTGTTGTGATGAAAAAAGCCAACTGTTCACAGGAATTGAAGTGTACACATAGAAAGTGACATGTGATGTAGTGGAAGAGCTCTTCATTTTCTTCACTGTGTGTGCCACTGAGCAGGTCCCTGTGTGTTAGCTCAAAACCGCGCTAGTGCGGGAAGTGATATGCTAAATTTGGGGGAAGGTGAAGACAAGGCAGATTGCAGCATTCTGGATGAGGGGGTCAAACAAAGTACTTTGGCAGGCCGGCTGGGAGGGGAGCTGCACTCGTTCAGATGCAGCATGATTAAAGCTTGAACAAAGAGCTGGCCAGAGTCCACCGGTGACAAAGGGTATAATTTGATGGATGTTGCAGAGTGTAAGCCTGCAGGACCGGGTTGTCACTGCAATGTGGGCCTTCACACTGCAGTTGATTGTCTAGCATCACGCTACGATTGTTGGCAGTTTGGGCAGGAGTCACAGTGGTTTTGTCGGGAGTGATGGAGAACTTTTGACAAAGAGCGGCTCAGTCTTGTTGAAATTGGTTTTAGTATGGTAGGCAGATACCCAACCAGACATGTCAGGGAGGCAATCGGCGATGCACACTTCAGCCTGCGCATCAGAGGATGGGAAAGAGAGGTAGGGAGTGTTGGAAAGGCAGTAGTTGTATGCCAGAAATAACCATACTCTGATTCAGTGTCTCCACATATCTGTCTCTATCAACGTATAATATATGGTTCTCTGTCTTTGTACCTCAAGTTATTTCCCATACGCCATGCCTTTGCCCAATGAAATTTATGGTATTAATACCAGTAGTCATTTTTCCATGAGATAGTAGAGTGGTAATTGTGTGTAATTGGGAAATAACCTCACATTAGTTTGGTTTATCCAGCTTTTTATTCATGAAATAGTTCAGCCAGCTTTTTAAGTCAGTATTATGTGATATAAATTTGTAAGAAATATCAGACCAATGCAAGATACATGCTTTCATGTTTATAGCCTATAGCCTGATTTATTTTTTATATTTTGTCAATATTCTTTACTTATATATCACTGGTGTTAATATAATATGAATGCTGGTCTGGGTGCCATACACATCATACAGAAATAACATGGATGGAGCATCATCCTGTATGACCCTTATGAAGCATCAGTTACAAAGCCTTCCTGTCTCAAAACTGTATATATATATTCCACATGTACAGTATTAGGTTACAACACTGTCAGGCTATCACTAATGGTAATGACCCATGTGTAAATTTGTTACTTGGAAACTGCCTGATGACAGCCTGTCTTCCTGTCATCCCTGTGCACCAGTAATGAGTTTCCCCCTAGCACCTGGGGCCCTGGGTGAAGGGGCCCTTTGGTTCCCCTTCCTAAGTGCAATGTGGCGCGGGGACAAGGGCAATCATTAAGAGGTCCTCGCTGGAGAGGAGCTCTGCAGATGTCATTAGAAAGCCACAGATCATCCCGCTTCTTCTCAGACACATGCGCACATACACATCAACACATGCTCTCTTCCACTAACACACAAACATGCACATGCACACAGGCAAATGTGTCAAGCAAGTATGTACACTCCCGCTTCGCCAAGCTCTCACTCACCCAATCAGCATGGGGCTGCGGGAGCCTGTGCTAAAAAACAGTGTGAACAGATTTTAATTGCATCCAAAGGAGCATGTTTCCTTGTTGGATGGAGAATTCAAAAAAATGAATCACATGCTTGATGTGTGTGAGCATATGCTGTGTGTACGTGTGCCTGTGTGCATGCGTGTGTGTGTGCCTGTGTGTGTGTGTGTGTGTGTGTGTGTGTGGTGCATGTGCATGTGAGATGGTATCAGGCTGATTGTGCATGTGAGATGTATCTTTATTTATGATTTATCTGTGCAAGTTTGAACTTGCTCAAGTGAGAATTACAGAAAAAACATACCATCCATTTATGCGACCATCTGCCATTCATAAAATGACTTGTGACAATGAGAGCCAACATGCGTCAGGGTTCACAGGAGAACCAGTCATGTTTCTGAGTACTTGTCAAAGGCGTGTGAGAGGCATAAATAAACATGAGCTGAAGCACACACACGCCCCACATCCCCTGTCGTGTCTATTGACTGACAGCATCTGCTATCATAGCTGGGTGAGTGTGTTAACCTGTTGTGTGGCTATGTTTTCTCACCTGGTGCAAAGATCATTCCAATCTCACATGAAAGAGCAGAATGTGGAAGTACAGGGATCTGAGCAGATGGGATTGAGGTGTGTGAGAGACGAGGATCCTCTCCTCTGATGCTCTTTATGTTGCCTCTCTGTTCTCTTGAAACCAGCAAGCACTGAGGTTTTATCTCTAAGCTTGCAGCTGTATGTCTGCAGTGTGTAGGAATCGTATATATGCTATTAAGCGTGCACCAGTTAAGTGCCTACTGATCATAACTGACCAGTAAATTTTGTAAATAGGTCACTGTTTATTGTTTGTTGTTTATTATAGAATCCCCATTAGCTAATGCAGTATTAATAGCTTCCTGGGGTCCATAATAAAAATGTATTGTACTAGATTAAAAAAATACATTAAAAAATACATTAAAATATAATGCACATACAGTATCTAATGCAACTTACATTATAAAATATAATGCACATACAGTATCTAATGCAACATACATTATACTAATATAACATTTAAATAAAAGCAAGAAATCCATTCAGCCAGATTGGAAAGAGGGGAAAATGTACAGTAAGTATAATAAAGCATATAGAGCATTCATACTAAAATGTAAGTGTAATAGTAATGGCATGTGACCAAAAAATAGTCAATCTGAGCATAAGTGCACACAAGCAGCAATCAGTTAAAGGTCTACTAAGTCGTTTGTAGACAAAAAATAACAAAAATAATAAAAATGAATAATTACATAAATAAATATGTTTAAAATTATGTACACTCGCATGAGAGGATGAGTCAGATTGCTTTAAATGATGAAAAGGAGCTATTTTATTCATATTTTATTCTACATATCGCGGGCCGCAATTACATGGAGGCCTCCATGTGTAAAACAACTAACTAACGTTCGCAGAAGAAGACGAGCTTCGCGATCATTGGCTGGAGCTGCTGCCGTGTATCCTGTCCGGATTCCCGTACCTATACTGCTGTTTCCGCGTCAGGTGCGCCACATTTCAATCTGGATCTACAAAATAATGAAAGACCATCATTATGCAGCAGGATCTGAAGCATTCAGACCCAAAAAGTAGAAACGATCGCAGTGTGGCTTCCAGGGCTCGCGGGGCAACGGTGAGGCGCGACCATGCCGTTTTTCATCCATGCCGGAGAGTGTCGCAGTAGAGATCAAGAGCAGGGTGCTGCATAACGTGAAGAAGAGATTTGGGGAAAATGACTTAGTGGACCTTTAAATGATGATTTGTTTTTTAACTGTGTAATCTAAAGAGGTAAAGTTCAATTCAAAATAGATCTATAAATTACTGTCCTCCTTAAAAACTGTTTTTTTTGTTTTGTTTTTTTTTTGTTTTTTTTACATTACATGATTTAAAAAATGTGGTGATTGGTGATTGGCTGATCATCATTTCACCAAACGTTTCAATGCCTGGATCAAGAAAGCAGTCCCACGTCTGTTGTAAAACGCTTGAGCCAATTTGTGGCAGTCAGCAGCAGAAGCAGCGTATGTATGTTATGCATTGACAGTTCAGTTTTGATGTTGTGTTTTAAATTTCACAGCCTGTGATCGTAGATTAGAACTAGTTCACTAAAACTGAACAGAAGGCAAAGCCTACGCTGCCGTGATGTAAAACTTTTTCATCTGATATCTGCAACAACAGGTGTGTAAGCACCTCAATCATGTGTGATTAATATAATATAAACTATGACTATGACATAGGTAAGCCATGTTATGCAGCCATAACAATCAAAAATCAGAAACATATTGAACAGCATAGGAATTTTATGATGCACGCTTGCTTTTTAAATGATTAAAATGATATACTGTCGAGTAAAATGCTTCATCTCTATCAGCAGTAGAATCAGTGTTGGGCTGATCTCACTGAACACAGTCATCAGAAAACCTGATTGGTGTGTCCCTGTACTTTTTCTCCCACCTTTTCATTTCTCTCTCTCTCTCTCTCTCTCTCTCCCTCACGGTTTGTATCTTTATCTCTGTTCTCTCACTATTGGTATGTGTGCGTCTGTGTGTGTGTGTTCAGCACTCTGCTGGGCTTTTCTCCCCTGATGATCTCCTCTCATCCTCAGCAGAGCAGGCTTAATTATAGTGTGCCTCTCCTTGCTCTGCTTGGTGCTGATTAAAAGGGACACTGACGCTCCATAGGGAAAGCATGACTGGGAGTTTGTTCACTTTCATGCACACTCTGCTTATCGCTGTCCGACCAGCTCCATTACCATGGCTTTGAGGCCCAGTTTGTAATTGCCTCCCTTTATTATTGTGCCTACATGTCAGGCCAGGGAACAAGGACCCTCCGCACATCAGGGGAGAGTCTGTGCAGCCCGCCAGGACTACGAATACGCACACACACACATTCTTATGAACGCTGACACAGAGGCCGTACACTGAAGCACTTTTAAAGCAAGTTGCTGTCTTGGCTTAAACAACTGACTTACCAAAATAGTGACCGAAATAGTGATTCTTAGCATTCGGATCAGTTTGTACATGCAGAGCTTTGTTTAAATCGGTGGAAAACTGGAAAATCTGTCCATTGAGATTTTGCCGTTTCATAATCGTCCCTCTGAGGCATTGACTGTAAACACCATGCAGCTGTATTTCAGTTTTGCTTAAGACGACTGCACACAAACACTGAACAGTTGCCATTGGTACAGTAATTGGATAGAAAATATATAAATGCTGAATTCAGAATCTGAAACCATTTGCACTATTTCAAAATGTGCTTATCAGAAATCAATGAAATACTTCGATATATCAAAATAATGACATTCATACACTGACTTGAAAGATTAATGAATATTACACATTTCAATGCACATTAAACAGTGCAACAAACCTCACTCAGTATCACAGTGTATTGGTTGGTTCAGCATTGCAGTATCAAACCGTGGTAAGACGGCCTAATCACATAATGCATTGCTTAAGTCTGTGATAAATGGGCTTCTCTTCCCTCATGGTCGCACTCAAACCGCTCACTGCCAGCACATACCTTTCCTTAAATGTTAAATCAATGGAATACTTTTATCTATCAAAATAACTATCATGAAATAAGCTCATCACTCACTTTGCTCAGAAACTGCACACACGTTTATGTGCATGACATGTCCGTTGAACGATGGTCCTATAAATGTTTGAATTCGTGTGCGCTCTGCTCCCTGACGGCAGCGTGCAAACAGTCAATAGCACCTTGACCTTTGGAAAAGCTCGGAACGCAGTGGACTTTTCTCCTCCATTATGCATCTTTGCATGTCGATGGATAGTACGCTGCTTCTTTGGTGTGCGAGGTCATTAAGACTTCTGCACGGCGGTGGGAGAGAGAGTCCGGAGATATTCCCACAGCGTTCCCAGGGCACCGTGTCCAGCTGACACAGCACCTGTCGCTGGAATGGAAATGGTGCATGTCACCTGGACTAATGTGAGAGGCATGTCGGCTGTGCAGTCTGACTTTGCAGATCATCGGATCAGGTCAGGCTTTATTCACTTCCAGGGCAATTGGGTGCAGCAACTTAAAAGACATAAACCAACATCCATATGCAATGGATATGAATCAGTGAATAAAATCAATAGAAGAAGAAGGGGGGGAAAGTACAGAAAGCGCATGTGCCAAAAAGTGCAGGGGGGCATCATTTTAAAACAATTCCCCAATGTTCATGAACCATGCCTTTATAGTGAGTTAAGCAGGCTGATAGCTAAATGAATGAAAGGCAGTTTAAATCTGTTTGTTCTGATCCCTGGAAGTCTCAAACGTACACCAGAGCTCGACGATTGAGGCCGCGCGCTGGATATCTCTTAATTTCAGCAAATTTAAATGATTTCTTGGGGCTCGCTGTGTGCCTTGGTAGTGCCGCTTCCTTTGATGATACTTAAAAACTAGAGCATATCAGCGGCATCTTGTGCGCTTAGTTGTGGAGAGCTGTCAAGTTGCTTTAAGAGCCATTCTAATTGTTTAGAGACCAATCAAGTGTTGCATAACCTAATTAATCTCATTAAACCCATTGTAACTCGACAGATCATATTTTATTTGACATCTTTGGCATTCATTAGTATGCAAATTTCTTGTTTTACATCATGAAACCAGTGGGAGCAGGATACATATTGAAGAGCTTTTGGGTATGTGAGGAAGGGAGCGTACGACGAGGCATAATATGAAGGTGGACATGCTTTGTTTAATATATTCATCACCTCAAGGTCACATCTCACAGGAGGCTGTATTAGCATAGTGGGGTGTAAGTGTAACTTTTAGTGTCACTGCATGGCGCTCAAGTCAGGGTCTCAGTTGTACCCATAGTCTTCAAGCGTAACATGCCTGTGTACACATAAGATCACTGAAATGTGCGGCGTTTGATTTGTGTTTACATCTATGTAAATACGCCGAGGATAATGCTTGCATGTGCTGCGCAAACATAAACGCCGTGCGTCTTCCACCTGCTGTTTTTCCAGGCTCCGCGAAGAGGAGAGGAGCTTTCAACCTTCACTCTCTGCCTTTGAGTTCAAACAGCTGCTTTACAACCTGACAGCCCTCAGAATCAGCAATGCAGGAGGACACAACTGTAAGTCTCTGTGTGTGTGTGTGTGTGTGTGTGTGTGTGTGGGTGTGTGCATGTGTCAGTTTGTGCATGAGCATGTGTGTGTATACATGTGTCTATTATTGTGGCTTACAATGTTAATAATGCATATGAACCTAGAGAATAGTACTGAGCACACTGAGAATCCACAGTGCTGCTTGTACATATAACTCGGTTTGAGCTTTATAGAACTTAGCTTGCTTTTTAGTTTGCATCTCTAGTTTACTTGTCACATTAAGCATCTTAAGTTTGACCCCTTTTAACTCTGCAGTGTGATCTCTACCTTACCTCCTATTTATTCCATTATTATTTGGGCTTAATGCAGTGGCTCATTAATTGTCCTGTTTCCTAGACGAAGCCTGATTAGCTCTAGTATCCCTCTCTTGAGAGGATCACTATGGAAATCCTATTTGCCTTGCTCATATGCCAACTATAAACACTGCACTGGAGGTTTTCTTGTTCCTGTGCTTGCTCAGTCAGGCACCATATCATTCAGTAAGCAACGTGCATCTCCAACAGGTGGACAAAATAACAGACACACCCAACAATATCAAGGACCTCAAAAAGGAGCAGGGCCAGCTCTTGCCTCCAGAGCAGCTTCAGTCCTCCTTTGAAGGCTAGCATACCAACTCTGAACTGAGTGTAGTGGGATACTGGACCGTTCTTCAAGAAGTAAAGCTTCAAGTTCTTTGAGGTGATAAAAGAGACAGAAATCCACTCGGCACTCTGTGCTTCAAAACTTCTCATAAATATTTACTGATTTTTAGATCTGGTGATACAGGAGATCATGGAACAGTTTGACTTGATCCTGCTTTCCGTGAAAGCCCTCTTGAGTTTGTTTGGCAGCGTGAATAAGGGCAATATCGTCTTTGAAAATGGGTACATCTTCAGGGCAGAGTGTTTGCACCTAAGGATGCACCTGGTCCTGTTAAATGGTGTCATATCCTTGGACCAGAATCATAAGGCCAAATGTTTGCTGTGACGTGGCTGCACTTACCTTAACAAATTTACCACCATGTGGGATGAAGGCATCCTTTTGCTTTCTGCAAATGTAAATCTATCCTGTTATTGGGAAAATGATCAAAAATGAATCATCAGACCTTATTACTTGTTTCCATTGCCCAGAGGTTCAGGGTTTATTTTCTTTGGCCTTAGACATAACCCTGTGTCTAGACTGTAAGCATATAAAACAGGTTTTTTATTCACATGTCTCACGCAACAGATGCGCTGTGCAGCTGTCTGCACCGGCTCTGCGCAGGCTCGCGTCCCAGCTGCGTCTCATGGGTCTAACCGCAACCTGAAGCGTTTACACTTCAAGTCTATTTTTTTCAACAAAAAATGCGAGGTGATGCCCGATAAAAAGGACGCTTTTTGTCGGTCCTCTTGATTCCTGATGATTCCTCTTGTCTTCTCTCCTCCCCTTCCTCAAACTTCAGCCCATAGGATTATGAGGGGGAAAACATTTAGTATGAGATCATCATCTAATGGTCAATTTAATTAAGGCCTATTTTCTCGGGCTCAGAGAGAGATGGCCCCCCTGTACACACACACAGCTATGACAGACAAATTGCTTGTGTAAACAGTAGCCTATGACTACATAAGTTAAAATTTGAAAATACTTCACTGTCAGGTTTGGTGTAATTGAATGAATTACTGAAGTGTCAGTCACATGCACCAGTGTTGATGGAGAAGCAGATCAGGATTACTCACACATATCAAAGGAAAACTGCACACTGAACCGAAAGACTGTCTGCTCCTTTGCTGTTAGATTGCCATCTAGACGAGGGGTAAGTGGTAAATTTTTAGGCCACATCTGTCTATTTCTGTCGTTTTAAGTTGACAACCGTTCCTTTTTGCCAGTGCGGTTTGTCTGTTTGGAACAGGCTATCTAGATTTGTCAGACTGATCCATTTGACACATCAAATGTTTCTGTGATTAGTTTTTTGTGAACAGTTTCTCTGACTGACACAACTGTAGCAACTCACTGTTTGGCTTCTCTGGAAATTGCTCGTATTGCTTTGAAGACTCACACATAAGACTGATGAATGTCGTATTCTTTTAAATCCCAAACATACCGCTAATAGACCCTCAGTTGATCATGACTCACCTGTGTAGCGTCATTAGCGTTGTGTTACTTCCTTTGTTTAGTCAGAGATTTTGCTGGTATGAATGTGACTGACAACACTTTTTTAAAAATTATTTATTTTGCAAAATCTGCCGTCTAATAAATCCGGTTTCCACATAGTTTCATTAAGAAGGGATTCTCAGATCAGTCAGGTTTTACAAACGTACCCGCTAAGTTTTATTATTGACTGGTATGCACTGAACTGTGAGGTGCCTGAAGGAAGTCATCACTTGCTTGGCATCACCCATGTTTAATGAACATGGTCCGTTGTGTGGGTGTGTGTGTGAGAGAGAGAGAGTGAGAGAGCATTGATGCGTTATTGACAGTACATAATAAATGTTATTGCCACTTCAGTCATTATCTACAAGTAATACCGACTGCCACGGAAAGATTCCCCAACTTCCATATTTTTATCCGCTAAAAAGACATTTTCATCACGCACTAGCACACGGCGTTCAAGTTGAGCCAAAGATATTTGCTAAAACCCTCTCAGTTCTTGCATTCAGGGAATAGTTCAACTGTTCCAAATCTGGCTCTGCAAGAAACGGGACATTTTATTCCCAGATGTTACTAACTAGTGCTTCAAAATCCTCCTCTCATTTTTATCTTGTCCTTCTTCTGCATCTATCTGATGGCCTGTATTGTAAAGTGGAGGCAGGATCTGAGAGGCATTATGGTGGATTACAGCTCCGAGAACACAGAACAGCTGGCCAAAATAACCAGCTTTCTCCCTCTCGCTGGCGCTGTTTTAATTACGGGCTCGGCGCAGGCACTGAGTCGCGTATTCTGACGTGCAATTTCACATGCGCTTGCACCTGTGCGCAAAAACTGAGTGCGCACAGGGACAGCAGCACAGTAATGCACATTCCATTAAACCTTTCCATGCAGCCATCCACCTACATGAGCACACAAACAGCGCGAGCACACAATTTACACTGCCTCTTTTGCACATCACAGGGGAGAAAGTCGGCTAATGATTTGTGTTAGGTCTCAAATTAGTTCTCAAACAGTGTTAGAAGTGCCTTATCGCTGCAGGCTGCGCAGCAGACGGTAATATCAAAATCCCATAAAGCTGTCCTCTCCCCTTCCCCTCTCTCTATCCTCTCTCACTTTCTCCTTTGCTTTTTAAAATTCTCCTTTTCTCTGTACCAAAGCAAACTTTTCATAATGGGCCTGTATTATTTTTAATGACAGTATTCTATTTAGGCTATCACTGCCACAAGAGGGATTGATGACTACAGGCTTCCGCAGCAGTCACAGCAAGGGTCTTTCAGCTTCTCCGCCACAAAAACAGACAGACAACCTTGAAAGTTTATGAGAAATCAGTGGCTTGATGTGAGGTTACCTGCAGCTACAGGCCTAAATGATCAGGCTCTGTGGGCAGAGGCGTCCCGGCGGGGGAGGAAAGGGGGACTGACTACCCAAGGCGAGAAGATGAAGACCTGAAACTGAAACGCTTATTTTGGACTACAGTTTTCAGTTTTGTTTAAAGTAGACTAATTTAGTATGGCTATTTCATTAAATAAATCAGATTACAAACTGACTTGTGCGTCCATAAAATAACAATAGGCCCTTAGACCCTGGTTGATCCCCGGTTTCCAAAAATGGTCTTGACTGGCGCTTACTCGAACAAAAACAAACAAAAATCTCGCCTTCTAATCTAATCTCTATTAGGGAGGAGGTAGGGAGGAGCCCTGCTTAAGGAAATATAATATATAATATTGAGGAAATTTAATAATTTTGCCTAAGTCATATAGAATTATTTCTGCATAAAGCTGCAACAAGCAATTATTCATGAAGGAAATTTATTAGAATGATAAGCTGTTGTACACATTAGCGACATAATTTTGTGAAACTTTTCAGCTTCAACTAATATGACCACGTGACTTTCTGAAAATAGACAAGAAAAAAAGTGTGGTGGCGGGGGCCCCAAAATTGACTTCTGCATGGGGCCCAGAAAGTTGTGGAACGCCCCTGTCGGTGGGGTTGCAGAATCTGTGGCAGGAAAATAAAATCATGATTGGTCTGACATGGTGTTTGGAGAACAAACTGATGGAGAGCGCTGCCGCACCGAGACTCGGGATGAGAAGTTTTTAATTAATTCAAATGCAAAGTTCAATGCCTAAGAAATTGTGTTAAATTGCACATATTCCCCATTGAGTGAGCTAATAGAATTCAGGAGGTAGAGGAGAGTAAAGGGCAGAGGCTAAAGCGAGTCATGCAAGAGGATAGGTATGCGTACTGATTACCCCTCAGAGGTGCAAATGAACTGTGTTTCATCACCACTTGAAGGAACGGTTGGATCATGACTTGTTAGAAGTCAAGGTCCCTCTTATCCTCTGCTTCTTGCTTTATCTCACCTCTTGCTGTTTTTCCACCTGATTTCCCTCACCATGCATTCATTCATTTACGCTTGGTTAATTTTCTGATCTGACAAAGCAACTCACATGCAGAGTATATTGCACATATTAACTCCCTTTTATCTTAATTTTGATCTATCTATCTATCTATCTATCTATCAGAGGTGTAAATCAGAAGTTTGTCTGCCTGCCTGTCTGTTTGTCTGTATCTCAGATATAGTTTCACATTTTCTGGTTGGACACGCACTGATCTGTGTGTCCTTAATTAGAGCAGACATGCAACTGGACCTTGAGTAAAGGTAGTTTTACATTCTCTGGTTTAGCGAGTAAAAGTGTGAGATGGATTCTGTTCAGACTGGTCTATCCTCCATCACAGTGCATCAGGGTAGAGAAGGCATCTCGAATCCCCACAGGAACCACGCTCGATCCCGCCATCCCCCCACCAAGTCTCCTGTCCTCTCTTCTCCTCGTGCTGCTCTGCTGCAGTGATTTATTCATTTTGTATATCAAAGATTCTCTGGGTGACAAGTGTGTGTGGGTGGGTGGATGCCTGTACACACGTGCAAGTGAGCATTAACTGTGGCATGTACAGGTGTGTGGGTGGTTGAATCTGTTTGTTTATTCGTGTGTGTATGTGTGTATCAGACTGTAAACTGTAAACCCAGGCCAGCCACCTGTAATGAGACAGGGAAGGAGGGACAGCACTGCAGAAAATGCTAATAACCTCTAACAAGAAGCAGTCGCCCCTCCCGCCTCCCCAACACACTCATACACATATCATTCAACCGGAGAAAATCAGGTTCCCCAAACACCCCAACAGGCCTCCAAGGCAACAATTATCAGTTTACTACTGACCCTTGCAACTGCGTCAACTTTACGATACTGACAAAATGTGCTCTTCCTCTCCGTTCCTCTCTCTGCAGACACGTCCCAGCTCGCGGGGGTAACCTTGGCCTCGGCCTCCTTCTCCTCTGGTCCAGCCGGCCCTCCCGCCCCGTGGGTCGAATTCTGCTCCTGTCCCCCAGGGTTTGAAGGCCAGTTTTGTGAGCGGTGTGCCCATGGATTCACGAGGGAAGTCCCAGGCAGAGGGCCGACGTCCACCTGCCTGCCCTGCAACTGCCATCAGCATGGACTGTGCCACCCAGAGACCGGTTAGCTTTCATATGTTTTCAGTTTGAGTGTTATAGCTATTCACATATGCAGCCTTTTCTGAAAAAAGGTACATTTGTGCAGTCAAAATCCCAGAAAATTGGCCTTGGACATTTGTCCTGTTCCAATGTAGAAATATTTCCATGTTTCCAAAGTTCAATATGTCAAAATAAGACTATGACATTAATAGATTCAGCAAATTCAGTGCTATGCTCTGCTGAAGTGAACCAATCACATTTTCTTTTGTTTACATTGGAATAAAATCTGTCGTGAAGATGCTCCAAACTTGTGTCCAGTAAAAAAATTACAAATTGATCATGATGATCATGTAGATCAGAGGAGGTTCATATTTTTAAATAATGCAACTGGACAAATGCTGTAGCTCTGAGTGTGTCAACTGAGTCATGTTATATGAATCAGTAAAAAAAGTGACATTTCTATGATACCTACAGCAGTTTTTTTAACATGTGCAAACCAATATGTATTCAGCTGTGTATTTTCACATGCATGTTCTGTGTATGAAATATTAAACATAGCTAATTATGCAGATGAAGCAATTAATTAAGCCAATGAATTAATTAACAAACATCTCTATGTCAGCATACTCGCCTTCATATAACACATGGGTAGTATTAGTATAACTCTGCATTTTAAACTGTGGTTTTACAGTAAGAAAATCACATTTTAAAATTTATGCAGCAAGTTGCTGGAATATGTATGCAGCTCATCTCCTCAGATGGGGGGACCTGTGGTGTATGTGTAAGGTTTCTATCATATATTGTTCTTGAGCTATTGCCACGAAAATGTGCCCACACAGACGAACAGACAGAGTCCCAATAACAGTACCATGCACCATGGTACAGGGACGTAAAATATGTCATTGGACATCAACAATGAAACTCAACTTTGTACCAGAGATCTAGCAGGTTTATAGGTTTTGGTGGTGAATAGCCAAATATGCAGCAAACCAACATGTGAACTCAAGGCACTCAAATTGGACACTTTTTGTAAGTTGCCACTCTCCTGATTAACACAACATCATTTCAGCAATCCCAAACATAATTTCAGCTTGAATGGCCCACTGAAATAAATAAAGCTCATTTTGAGATCAACATTTTAGCTGCCAAACTGAAGGATTTTTCACTGTGTTGACACAAAATGACCAGTTTTCAAAACTGAATTCATTTCTCACTCAATTTCAAACATCAGCAAAACTTTGTGTGTCTCCAACCCATTGTGCCAATGTTTACATACTTCTTTCCAAAACTGTTCAATTCAATTTCAAAGGCTGACACGCAAAATTCAAGTAGCCAGCAACCTTAATCACAAATAATAGATTCAGAAACAAACAAAGAAAGAAAGAGTAACCGTGACAATGAGAAACAGTATTGAAATTAGACAGAAGATTGACAGAGACAGATCAGGCATGTGAAAGTTTTCTTTTCCCTGTTTTCCCTGTAAAGTACATTTACATTTAAGCTCTCACAGTACTGGAGCTGTTTTTGCGTTTACTTTTCATTTTATGCATTATGCAATTATGCCAAACAGCCTTGACAAAAAAAGGACACTGAAGCCCTTACTGCAGCATTTCTCTGACTCATCGTTGTAGCATATACTGTGGAATGATTTGATTTTAAGGCATGCATGCATTGTTTCGATAGTTTTGGTGCATTTTGGGCATGAAATTCCCTGCTGTGTCAAGCAGCAGGCTGGTGCAGAGGCTTGTGTAAAGAAATGAACTCAGTATTATGAAATGCTTGTAACCAATTCTAAAAACTGTACTGTGAGAGCTCTTAGAAATAGCACAAACTCTATGGCATATAAAAGCATGTTCACAATATATAATTATATAGAAAAAGGAAAGTAAGTTAGACCTATCATTATGTTTTTGACTGTTGAAAACTTTCTATTGATTATGGCAAGCTTTTAGTATGTCTGTAAATTATACTACAGTTATTTCAGTTCAGCCTCATATTATAAATGATTACCGAACTTTTTGAAACTAACAATTCTCTGCATCAGGACGGCTGTCACATATCATGCTAATTAAAAAAAATGGAAGTTGGTGGGTTTATGAGCAAGCAGGAGAGACTTTTCAGAATGGTTAATCTGGCAGTGGGATGCACATTTGGAAAATATTTAAACATGAATATATATATGTGTCTGTCTGTGTGGGTGACCATAAGTTTGCGTGCGTTTGTGCTCTCTTTCTTTCTCAGTCTCAATCTTATTCACAGTTTTAAGGACTCACTCCATCTCACCAAAAAGCAGACGACTATATCCCATCCAAGTTCCCATCCTCCATCTTTTATCTTCCCTCTTTCTCTTCCTCTCTCCTCTCCATCTCTCCCTCCTACCCCTCACACTTAAGTCTCAGACAGAGATCTGACCTAGTTAGGAGATGCCTTAAGCTTTATATGTGTGCGCGCGTGTGTGTGTGTGTGTGTGTGTGCGTGTGTGTGTCTGAGGTCTGGAAGCAGGGCTTGTATCACTGCCTGCCTGCCGCCCCCCTAATTAGACTTATTAGCCGCCTCTTGGCTAATGACGTCTAATTTGCTTGCAGATTTCCTGTGTCTCTTCTGCCTCTTCTCAATTTGGATTTCTCCCCGTCTTTCTCTCTCTCCCTCTCACACTTTTTTCCCCGTCTGCTTTCCATCTCTCCGTCTGCCTCTCTCTGCTCCCCAGACTCCCTTGTTTCCCCATCAACCTCATATTATCTCGCTTGCTTCCTTCTTCCTCCATTAGCTCAAATCGCTCTTGTTCTATACTCATTCACCTTGGCTGTGTTTTTAATATCCTTAACTCCCTCCTGTGCTTACTCCTCTTTGCGGCTTTATCTCCTCCATGGCTCTTTGCCTCCACTGTTTTTTTTACTCTTTAATACATGTCCTCTTTTCATTAATGCAATATTCAATCAACATTACTTTCATGAGGTGCGTAATTTGTAAGCGCATTTGTGTAGAACAGGATTTAACAGCATTTGTCTCTCCCTGTACATACAGAAACTAATAAATCGGGGAGCAGGAGTGAGGATAAAGTGGTGAGAAATATATTAAAAAGAGAAAAGATGTACTTTAATTCGGTTTGCTGAGGAAAAAGTTCAAAGAAAGGATGGAGTTAGTTGGGCAGGTTGTAAGGTCTATTCACAAATCGGAAAGGAAACTCCATCATTTATTAATGAACCTGTTTAACATCAAAGTAGATTTGGTTTTCACTCAGCAGGTTGAGCAGAGCTCCATTTAGCATATCTGAGTGCCTCCTAAGGTTGGTAAATACAGTTTAGCCCCTGTCAAAAATCCCAACAGACACATTGTGAGGGTTTTATCGGCACACACACACACACCTTTCAAGATGTCACCATGATTTGAAGGAGCACTATTGATTGAAGTGAGGACCATTTACTGACAAAAAAAATTTGGCACATCATTTATGAGTCAAGCGACAGTGAGAACCATTTAAACTCAACCATAAAATTGGGGGTTTATTCCACGTTTTCTCTCAGCTGAAGTCTGAGTCTTCGCTTCGATACAATTATACGTATTGCACCTTTAAGTTTTTCCCCCATTTTCTGAGCACCATGTCAACATATGCACACTGATGAAAGATATGAATGAGGGTTGAATAAGGAACGAGGGCCGCCCTGCGTGTCATGGGTTGAAATCCCCAGCGCATTGTGTCCTTGCGCATGAAGCCCTTTGGGCTGAATTGCATCAGTGTGGATATCAAGACAGAACGGCCCTTAAAATGAGCCTTTCTAGTTCAAATGGATGACGATGATGGCATGTCAGCCTCTGAAGGCCAGTGGCCTTTCTTTCATCCAAAACAACTGAAGCCATCTATAAATCTTTACTGCAGGTTCGGGTCAAGGGTAACTATCAAAGTGAGTCAATTAGAGACACCCTCTTCATCATTTGTCACCGGGAAGGCGGGCCAACCTGCTGTTTCTCCTATCAGAATCTTAATTGCTGTATAATTACCTAACGACTTGTATCATCATGCAGGGTGTGCCCACAGACAGAACGGGGATGGAGTTTATTCGTTGGCTGCCGGGGGAAGCTGCAGCCAATGGTGCTTCATAATCATGATTTATTAACACTCTCTGAGTCGTGTCGTTTCTATTTGCTGTAGCGCAACACAACAGATTGGAAATGTTAATATTTGTGGTGGAACGAGCAAATGGTGATTTCTGCAGAGTGCTAGAGCTGCAGGGCTAATGAAGTCAAGCATATGTCCTTCAGATACACAAACCCATACCCCTTGTCTTTGAGAGTGCTTTGAGAGTTTGTGTGTGTGTGTGTGCGCGTGTGTGTGTCTGTGTGCGTGCATTTCCACAATTCTGGACTTACTTTCATATCAGCGCGCTTGTGCATTTTTGTGTGTGTACGCACGCTGTGTGCGAGCGCGCCTCCAAGTCTGTGTGTTAATTGGATACACGCCATCCATAAAATTGGGGAGAGGCCATAATTTATAAGCTCAAGGGAGGGTGGCAAGGAAGGGAGAGAGATGATTCTAATATATAGATAAATAAATGGCGACACTTCATTTTCTCAGCAGCCCACACAGTAGGGGAGCGCTCATTAATCACCTAAACAAATGAAACACATGATGCTACCAACTCCCTGCTGTACCCGGAGCTTTTGGGTGCTGGTTTAGAGCTTCTGTTAGCCCTAACAGGCCAGTGCAGACTAGTCTGGTGAGCCATACTTACATCACTTTTCAGAATAAAATACCATCTGAACAGGCTATGTCTGAACAAGAATGACTCAACATCCATCTGATATCCTTCTGAAAAATAGATGTTGAATCTCTCTCTCTCACACACACACACACACACCATTTCTTTCGTCAGTGTATAGCACCATGCAGCATATAGCCAAAATTGAATAATCACTGGTGTATCTAATCCAAGTGGCCAAAACACAGGTAAATCTTAAAGGCAATGCAGAAGTGGTGGCAGACACAGTTCCTTTAGTGCCATCTGGTGGCCAGGACTAGAACAAAGTGAAACCCCTCCCACCTCCATGCAAGTCAATGGGACCACAACATCTGGGTTGTTTGTATTTGTCTAGGTATTGAAAGGTCGCCTATATACTCCACGCTTTCCCTCTTTTTGGATGCACTGACTAACTGCAAAAAAAGACAACATGGTGATAGTTGTAAACACAGTTCCCTCGTTGACCATTCAGAAACCAGTGGGTGATGTCATGATCAATTTGTCATCTGTTATGTACAGTACAGTCCACGCTGTGATCCATCAAAATGCAAACTGATTTGGGAAACTGAAAAAGAGCTTTTTTTCATTTATTGTAATAGGTAGAGCTCTGCGCCAAATTTTCTTTTGAAGCTACAGAACTCAGCATGTTTTGTCATTTTCTGGAGGTCAAGCAGGTAGAATATTTTATTTGGAAGACGGCTGAAAAAAACTCTGTTGTTTTATCTCCTAGAAATGTAGCGTGCTGCTCATTTTTTTGGCGATGCGCTGGACCGGTTGTGTTAAGCTTTCCGTGTCCAAACTAATTCCATCAAGGCTGAAACTGTCCCCCTTAATGGCTCAAACCCTTTCAAATTGGAGATATCTGATGGTGCAGCTGCCAAGCAAGGCGAGCCGACGGAGTGTGCATGCTGAATGTGTTATTGTTTGTTTGTGTATCTAAAATAAATGTACTGATTGTGAGGAGATGAGTAAAGCGTGTTGGCTGAGATCAGCAAGGGAAATTAAGGCTCATTCCAACTGACTACATGTGTCTTTCTCTGTCTTTTTCTCTGTCTGTTTTTTTTTTTTTCCTCACTGCCTCTCCTCATATCCCTTCATACTGATATAGGCCAAGCATCTCAGGGCTTAGCCCGTGATAAATATGGCCCACCAGAGAGATTAGCGAGCTGAATAAGCCAGTGCTAGAGCCAGCTTCAGTCTCTATCAGTATGTCTGCCTCAACTTTCTCCCATAGATTTTCTAACTAATGACCTTAGAAAGCTGAAGATGGCATTTAAACAGGCATTTGGGAAATGCACGCCCTGGCTTTTTCTGTCTCATTCTAAGGCGGCCCTTTGTTGGCAACCAGTGACTCGCAATAGCCTCCATTTTAAGCTAGCATCCTAATGAGTATTGCAATAAGCAGCACTTTTGGTCATTTCCTCATCTGTAGCCTAATTGATGCGAAGAGACAGGTACTCTGGGTGATGGCCTTTATTAGGCTGACTTCAATGTATTTCGCTGCAGGAGCCCCTGGTGGTCGGTTCCCCTTCACAGACCAAGACCACAAAGCTTCCGTCTCGCAACCTCCTCCACCAGACTGCAGTGGGCGTGACATTTAGCTATGCAAAACCACTGTGAATTATTCAAAAATTTGGCCCCACACAAATGTCAAAGTGAGAAACAAGCATATGCTGTTATGAAACAGAAGAAGGAACAGAAAGACCTTATTTATTCCGGGCTGAAAGCAGAGGCACATGGCACAGCCAGGTACCTGTGCTCTGCAGAGTGCAGCTGACTGTGCAGCGATGCAGCCAGGCTTTCTTCACAGCAATACTAAATTAAGTTCTGTGTTACTTCTTATGTTAGGCGATACAGCTGACATGACATGGAATAGATGCAAGGTAGATGCAACATAAATTACATGTCAAACATGGGATTTACCTTGGAGTCTATGCATTGGGTTAATTATTTATTGTAGCGACAAGGTCATGGAAATCCTGTTCGTGTCACACTCCACAGTGTGTATTTAGAGACATGGATAAAAAGCACTCACACTCCGATTGGCCCAACATTTTCTCTTGCACAGATGCTTTCAAGCACATCAAACTGTGAGATAACCAGGAACAAAGGCATTTTGTGAATGAGAGTAATGACGGAACCGGGTTGCACACTTTATGCGCTTTAAATATGTGATTTGAGGCGTGTCATTGATAAGGAGGGGAGGAAATTCATCAATTGATTCCCTTGGTTTGATAGAAAGCAGTAATTTTACCTAATTAATTGTGTGTCATTTTTTTAACCTAGAGAAAGCATCCTTAACTTCTAATTTTGCGCCAAATTAGCCTACTGTTATGTTCTGCATGCTAATTGCATTGTATTATGTGGTGAAATGCCTAAAGGTAATGAGACAGGTGACAGAGGAAGAGGAGGATCAAAATGACAAGAAGCTCTCAAGGCAGGGGACTAAATTTAGGGTAAATTCACATTCATTTCTCATGGCCAGTTATTTTTGACAGGGATGTTAGAAAAAAAAAAGAATAACAAAAAAGAAAAAAATTCATTATCCCCTCTTTTGGTTTCCATCTCATGCCATGTCAAAAGTGCAATTTGCAGTCCCTGCAAGCAAATTGTGAAATTGAGCTGACCTCATTTACATGACAGGCACAGGTAAATTGGGCACAGAATTGGGGGCATCTGATTTATGTGTGTTTGTGTGTGTGTGCGTGTGTGTGTGTGTGTGTGTGTGTGTGTGTGTGCCCTTTTGTTGAGGATTGCAGGTTACATAGATATTTTTCTTTCTTCTTCGTGGATCCAGGAATCATTGGTTTATTATTAACTGAGATGCAGAGGTGTAAGGCATCCAAAAAAACAATCAAAACTATGACAATTATTCATCACGGCTTATCTAATGAATGAATTGACATTTTATTGGGGATCGTGAGGTTAAAGCTTAATGAGAAAAAAAAAAGCCAGTCATGTACACCGAGATAATAAACCCTATGGTTTATTACCATCCTCTATAACACATGCATGTGATTCAATCATTTGGCACCAACAGACTTTGCTGTAATGCCTCGTGCACATCTGCCAATCTGAAGTGCCTGATTTCTCAGTGCAATCTTGCCACCCAATGATCCATACTGCAAACTGTGTCTTGATCAGTGTGCAAACTACAAAATGCCTTTTGGTTATTTATTTATTTATTTATTTGATAATACTGTCATAAATAATCACAGTATGACACAAAATGATACAATACGACCAACCGTAACAGAGCGCAATATACTCTGCTACTATACTAGCCTAGTTGCCTGTTATTCTATATTTAATCAGCACAAATATGACATGGATAGGTCAGACAGCAATAAAACTGCTAAAAAACAAAACAAAACAAAAACAAAACAGCCAAGGGATCCAGTCCTAACCAGCAGCTACCATCACGTCCAGATGAGCACAGTCATTTCTCAACACAATAAGACATCAAACGCACGGGTCACATAGCAACAAACCAGCCTATAATAACACACGAAAGCATCGTAGAGCCGAACAAAAACAGACCGCGCTGCCTGTAAGGGGTCCTGCAGTCCTCATCAACAGTTACCCATCACATACAGCACAGTGCTGACAGTCAATGCAGTTAATTGGCCTTAATAGGCCATACGGTGAAACAGAAGTGACCACAGAGATCTTTGAGTTGATAGAAAGTGAAATAAGTTTATAATACTGGGCAGGAACAGCAATTAGAGGCGATAGCAGTTTGCTCTTCATTCCTTTCCACATGATTGTAGACACAGAAAATTTTTAAAAAGCACATATGAAAGACACATATTGACATTTAATAAATAGGCAAAAGGCATATTGACAATTTAGATTTTAAATAAATAGTTCCAAAAGCGGCGCTCTCCCTGGCACCACCCTGATCTTGATGGAAGCCAGTGTTCAAAGGAGCGGGTTGAATTTGTTCCCATAATGGCAAAAGTACCTTTTAAACTCCAGCACTCGGCAATGGTACTCAATGAACTCCTTTCAAGACCAAAGGAGTGGGTGCACCCATTAACATCTGCCTTTGCTGTGGCTTGCACCCTCACAGCTGTCCTCAAGCTAAGCCAGTAGCAGACCCTCACAAACTTAAGATCTTTTTTTTATTTGGAATGATGTGGGCTTGTAGAGGCTGGCTATTTAAAACTAGTGCCATACCATATGTGTTACAGATTATCAATACAGACATCTTGCATGGAAAAAAAATATGTATTTAACAAGATTCATTTATTGAAAACATCCTTTACTTGTTGCTATGCCAACCATTCATTTTCTTCAATGGTTTGATCACGTCCATTTTAAAAACAACAGATTGTGCCGGTCGACTGCCCGCACAAGCTTTGAAATGTTTTCAGCACATCTACCACTACTTTTGTTGCTGCTTATAAAAATGGGATGTGTCTGCTATGGAGGTCACCCATTGATTTTGAGGATTTCTGGCCGAGCCAAAAGAACGAGTGAATGAATTGTGTATGAAGCATTAAAGTCACCCCCACTGCTACCCCAGGCTTTGCCACAAATTCGGCCATAACAATTTAGCTGACAGCCACTATGCACAATACAGAAATTGACGTATTTATTTTTCACAGTTCAAGTGTGACAACAAATATTTCCCCACTCAGCCCTATTGCGCCCAGTATGGATATGGTAGGAGGAGAGAAAAGTGAACCCCCTCCTGCATTCCTTCATCATTCTTCTCGTTCTTCAGCAGCGGTCCGCTCATCCAGACCCCACTGACATGGCACATCTGCAGCAGGCGCTGGCAGCATTTCTGTTAAATTAGAGCGCAACATTAGCATCAAACAGCCCCGCAGCATATAGATGCAGGAGAACTACCCCAATTTCTAGTCAAGACCTGAGGCCCCCCAGACTCTCTCTCTCTCTCTCTCTTGCTCTCTCTCTCGCTTTTCTATTTCTTTCTCCCTTTTCACTAAGACTGGCTGCTCACATGCATTTGTAAATAGTTTTCCCTGGCCTGGAGCTTTTTAGTGTAGGCTAAGGAGACAAACCCCACTGGGAAATACGGAAGCCTTGATAAGTTCATATTCATGGCATTAAATATATTTTGCAATTTGTGCTTATACGATGCAGCAACGAATAAGAAAAACTAAGTTTTATTCAAGAAAACAAAGTAGGAACTCCTCAGAATGAAGTTACTCATAACACAGGCATCCAAACGTTGTTGCAAAGTTGTTATTTTATAGTTTCAAACCGTGTGTTGTATTTAGGGCTGCAGATCAGACAAGACCCTACACTTCAGACCTCCCAAGATGCTAGAGAATAACATGAACCAATCTTTGGAAACCCAGTTTGGTCAGTAAATAAATCTGGAGATTTCCAGAATGAGAATGGAATAAAACAGACAGCCAAGCTCTTATCTTTTCATAAACAAAAACATTATTAAAACTTAATTTCTCTGCAAAATGTTCTTTCACGGTTTGTCCTCATCTGGTCTTTATGCAATTGCTGTTTGTAGCAGCTGCCCATACTAGTTTATTCGAAGGGAACGGTAAATACAGAGCAAAATGTAAAATCATGGAAAGAGAGCATGTGCAAAAATGGAAAACAAGGTCAGTGGTGCTTCATTCAGTAATGAATGCAGTGTGTAGGGCCTGTCTACGCTCCTCTGGCTATGATACAGCAATGTATTCCTGCGCTGCACGAGTGGCTTCCTCAATGGAGTGCATTAGGCCTGAATGCCTGTGTACTTTTGGAGAGAGGGTACAATGAGAGGCGGAGTGGAGGGATGCGGCGCAGGCGGGAGAAAAGGAGAGATGGAGGTGCGATGTGTATATGATGAAGTGCGCCTCTTCAGAAAGTGCGGGCTGCGTGTTTGCCATACAGAAATACCGCGGCGCCGCCAGAGAACAGGCGAGCAGAGTTCAGGTGGAGAGCAGGAGCATTGAAGCATAATGCCGCAGCGCGGAGAAGGGGAGGAATAAGAGGAAGGCCGGAGCAGCTAGGCTGGGATTGTGCGGATTTGTCAAATAATCATGGATTTCAATGCGCGCCGCTCTGCAGGGAGGACCCGGCTGAGTCCCAATTCATTTAGAAAGAATGAATGGTTAATGCTTCATTGATAAAAAAACGATTCTGCGGGGGATGTTATGAAGTAATCACGATTAAGATGATGATGATGATGGATAGCGTGTGAATAGCGAACCTGTCAGTCATCCGCAGTTTGAGTTTCTGATGCATGCAGTTAGCTTTTCAGAGGAGCCGGTGGAATGATAATAGCGTCTAGGAGGCCCCCTCGGTGGCTCCAGTGTCTCATATCGTGCTCAGTCATCTTCACAGTCAGTAAAGTCAGCACATTTCTTCTACCATTAAATTTACTATGGCTCATTGGGGATTAACACCGCACACCATCAGTGTCATTGTAATGCTTTGTGAAACTCAAGAAAGACTCACTTCTTTATGCTGCGAACAATCATTATTACTAAGCACTCTGTTTAAATGACTGGTTTTACATGCTTTGAAGTCATGTATTATTCACTTCACCTCGCCAAAGAACTAATGATTTTTACCTAGTAGTCTACTCTTCATCAGGCAACAGGATAATTATTCCCTCCGATGGCTGTATGATCAATTTAGCTTTGCAGACGTTACTCCGGCTCATGCACTTGACTTGCAGGTCTGAAGTGAACAGAGCTTTGTCTAGAGATGGAAGACGCTGGTTTCAGTGACCCCATAACTAGAGGCAAGAGTGTCTGTGCTGCCAACAGTAAGTGACATGAGCTAATTGATTTAATAATGCCCGGCTAAGAGATCCTCAGCAAGTAATGAGAGGTTTTTAAAACTAGCCACGTCTTCAAATCATTTGCCATGCATCAAGATCCGAAAATAATCAACAATCATCCCAATTACTGACATTTTCAAACCATTTTGAGGTCATTTTAGGTATGAACTTAAATGATTTTACACTCTCAACACTACTCTGATCTGGCAAACATTACATCATATAGCACACTGGTGAAACTTAACTTTTATAATTACACTCAATACAAAAACTAGTTGTCACATTTTAACATGCTGAAAACGTTACTCAAAGTGTTATGTGCTTAATTGCTCAGTGGTTTTATGATTAATTTAGCTTTTGACATCTCAGTCAAGCATTAGAGATAAAAAGGGATATTCACTTGTAGGTGATTTTATTTGGGCATTGCCAGGAGGATATTGATTTTGAATACTTACTTTGTTTGGTCTCTGTGAACTTCAGCCAGTCATTTACAGAATCGTAATGCCACATTAAGTTTTATCTGTTTTCCACAATCTACGGTTTGAAGTTGGTAGTGTGCAAGTTTGGCAAGCTCAGATGAGGTGGAGAGAGCATTTACCATATGAGTCTGGGACCTTAGTAGGTCATCGAAGTACAACAGCAGGTAGGATTTCTTATTTTATGAGCAATTTTATTGTGTTTCTCAAAGAATAATGTTTGAAGGCTTCTTCATTGGTTTGGACATCCTCTCTGATTTTCATGCTTGGGCTTCCAATCTATACGATCCAACATCTATATGATCCAGCATTGGAGGATTCAGGATTTGAGGTTTGTGATAATGAGGAGGCTAGTGAAAAGCAATTCAGTAAAGTGCACAGAGTTCACAGGGAACTGGGTGTGTGTTGATAAAATGTGGAAATCAACACATATGTGAAAACAATTTTTAAAGTGATTTATCACTGACAGTCGTATTTCCAAGGCTATTGAAACAACAGTTTGTTCTTAGGACATCATAAAAATGGTAATCTCTCTCGCTTGGAGGAGGGAGTGGGGTGATAGCTTTACTTCTTGAAGGTCTTTCAGACTGGATTTGGCTCTTATATTTCCCAAAGCAATTATAGTCGGGGTGAATTTAGTTGTCTTCTGCTCTCCATGGTGGGCTGTGGGATTTTTTTTTT
>OMKZ01039068.1:2481-16019 GCA_900302535.1 Neoniphon sammara | reverse complement strand
CCAAATGCTACCCATAGGGGGGAGCCAGTGGACGTACAGAGGTGAAAATGGTATCGAACATCTTGTCTCAGTCTGGGTAAGTCGGATAAAGGGTATTTTGCCCAAAATGTTGGAGTATTCCTTTAAGGTGGTTAGAAATGGTTAAGTTTAAGCATGAATTTGTTTATGTTAAGGTTAGGGTAAGGATCTGGGCCTGTTGTAAATCATTTTCCAGCTTCAGGGCCATTTTCAGCTCTGTCTAAAACTGTGGTGGTTGTCCACACCTGCAGCTCAGTGCATCTCTTGTAGCTTAGGTCAAATGCAATTGGTTTAAACCATTTCAATCATTAACGATTATTTGATGCGTCCGTTCAGTTCTGTTATTTTACTGTCTATTATAGTATTATTGTACAATTTACATAAGTGACCCCAAGGGCAGGAGCTGGGCACTTTATTGTCAACATGTTGTTATGCTTGAGAGCATAGTCACCAATTCTTTGTTATCAGGTCATCACACTGGCTGACCCACTATTTGAATCACTGATGTGGGGTTGCCATCCACACTAAGCCTAACAAGAACCTAGTTGACATTTATACTGTTGAGTTTATACGTGTTTTTCCATTTTGTGTCACAGTTCCATTGTGATACTTGATAATAATAATAATCTGAAAAAAATGAAACTTTTGAAATCTCTGCCCATGGTTCCTCCTTCCTCCATCTGTCTCCTCTCTTGCATGTCTGGGCCAGATGGGAAAGTGCCACTGGAGCGCTTTGACCATATCCTGAATGAGACAGCACGCCGTCTCAGCATGCTGCGTGGGAGTGTGGCGAGCCCGGCGCTGGGCTGGAAGATCCAGAAGTTGCATTCGGTGGCCAAGGAGCAGCAGAGCCAGCTGTCCCGCCTCGAACAGGACTTACAGGAGATCAGGGAGGAGAGGGACAGTCTCAGGGACATCAGCCTAAACCTGCCTCAGTCCTGCCCCGAGGCCACAGGAACAGGCAGGGGCTAGGCAGGTGTGGGGGATAAAGTCACCGATAAAACAGATGAAAATCAAAAAGGTTGGGAAAGATTCTGATAACAGGGACTGCAGCTATCTTTTATTTCTGCCCCCTCTAGAAAAGACAGCAGTATCCTTTCACATTCCTCACATTTATATTCCTCTCTCCACCTTTTGCCCCAAGGTACGATTTTACCATCCCAGCACATGCACAGACATTTTCATCAAACACTACAGACTTATCCTCTGTCTCCAACAAATGACTTGCTCTTCCTTCCCCCTCACTGTCGTTTCTTTCATTCATTTCATCCCCCACTCTCTTTTGACCAACAACATCAGAAGTTTAATTTAACCGTGAATAATAACTAGCCATTCTGAGACACTGGAGTGCACTGTCAAGTTTAAAATAATGCTGATTTTCCTTTGTGGGGGTAGAAGGTGTGTCTGAGTGCTTCTCCAGACTGACATATTCATTTACACTTGAGCTCTTTTTCATCAGTCTGGCTTAATTAACAATTAGTCCTTTTGGCCTCGATGGGGTTTAGGTCAGGCTTCAACAGCACACAGCCTCGGTTAGGGATTCTTACAGTGCCTACCTCTCTTTTTTGTGATTTCTCTCTATTTTTTTCTCTCTCCCCTCTCTCTTTCTCTCTCACTATTATGTCTCATCATCAACCATCTTCTTCCTCAAATGCACAAAGAAAAGTAAAACATCCATTGGTCTTTGATCATTGTCGGCCACACTGCCTGGCTGATGAAGGACAGCAAATATGAGAAGCTAATGATCATTTAATGACTAATAGCCCATTGAAGGAGCTCATGAAATGTGGCAAAATTATATAAGAGATACAGTTTTCTGTATTCATAAAGGCTCTCAAAGTACAATTACTGATCTGGGATCAGTTAGTCTTTAACAATGATGGGCATATAGATAAGTGGTCTGATCCACTAAATCAACACTTTTCATCCTGGAGTCTTTGTATGATTGAAAACTTATATCCTTTGTGTGCCAATGCACAGCTGTATGTGTGTGTGTGTGTGTGTGTGTGTGTGTGTGTGTGTGTGTGTGTGTGTGTGTGTGTGTGTGTGAGTGTGAGAATGTGCGTGCATGAGAAAGGGGGGAGGAGCAGAGTTAGATCGTCTGACATGAGAGTTTCAAATGCCACATTTCTGTAATATGCTCTTTTGATAACAAGGTAGTTCTGCATAATTTCTTATTGGTTTGTTATTCTCTCAGCAATTGAAATAGCACAACTATACAAAAATATACTGTATACAGTGCCATATGCTGCTTTTAACGTAACCTATTGATTGTAGTGTCTACACCAATAAAACATTTTATAACATTTGTAGTCAGTTGTCCTCTTTTGAACACCAAGTTGTCAATGAAGCTTGTGCATATATAAAATTGTTTTCTGACACATTTAATGACAAACCTTACCTTGTGCTTGCAGTTAAGTGTTGAATTGAGAATGTTGAGTGTTTACTGCTCAGGTCAATGGAAACCTGGTTAGCTTCTAATGTGCAACATACACACATGATTAGAAAGGGTGTGGAGGCTTTGATTATCATTTCCACTTTGCTCAGTAGATGTCTGACACATCTTTGTCAAACGGGACTGCTGCTAGTCATACTTGACAAAATAAAGCCATTGGTTGCACTGGCCAGCGCTCCAACAGTCTCTGAAGACCGTGAGAGGCAGGGAGAATTGCCGGGAGAGGGGGAAAAATAAGTGCACTTCTATTCCAGCCAAAAACTTAAGAAAACGTAACCTTGTGAAAGGCCTCAGAGAGGGATGCCCCTTCCAGGATAGTCAGGCATGCAATGGATGCCAACAGTGGGAAAGTAAATAGATATTTGTTACAAAGTAGCACATTAAATATACAGAATAAACACAAGAGCACTTGGGTGAACATCTAGGTTTGGTGCCAACCTACCACAGCTAACACTGGAGGTAATGAGAGAGAACCATGCTGATACTGCACAGCCACAGCCTCTATGAAATAAGGAGACGGGAGATATACCCACACACTTTAGTCAAACTTAATAGCTTACTCTCACCCACACAAACAGACACACACCAACATGAATGAACAGGTGCCCAAAGACCAGGACAACGGGACGCAAAATAAATTTGCATTGGCAGGAACCTGATTTAGTGCTGAGCAGTGTCTAATCTTACTCTCCAATTAATGGCGCAGCACTAAGGTTGGCCAGATGATTATGAATATGAAGAGGTTTTAAGCCTGGATTTAAATACATTTTTACAATCTGCCTGTCTAATCGCAGCAGGAAGACTGCTCCAAAGAAAGGGAGCACGATAAGAAAAAAGATTTTCTACCTTCAGTTTTGATTTTCGCTGCTGGGATATTGAAGAAGTCAGCACCTTGTGCACCATATGACCACATTCAAATTTCAGTAGTTTGTTATAAGAAGATGAGGTTGTACAATATATATATATATTGTACAACACAATGTATTTTTGTAACACTTTATTTTGGCCAGCAATGAAACATTTGGTTACAATTGCTAGAAGTGAAAAGTGGGGCTGCTAACACTAGCTAGTTAACAGGCTAATACAAGAGCGTCTTGTTTCACATACCCTGCTTCCCAGTTGCACAAATGTAGCCATTATTAAATGGTTACATCTGATCCAGCCATATTTGTTTATGGCTAAATATTCCTTGTTGAAATGGTATCTTATCATGACTATGTTGGTGTGAATGAATCTATTGTGTGTGCTGTATGTGTATTGTTGCTTGTTTATGGCTAAATCTGTCATGGCAGGGTAGCAGTAAGTTAAACCTGTTGGTCAACATTGGTGAGATTATCTGGTTGTCTACACTTTACAGATCAATCAAATCAAATACAACACATATTGTACATTAAAATGGGAGCAGTGTGCTTTACATGGGAGAAGAAAAAGCAACAAAACAAAAAATGACACATGAAAAAATAAAATAAGAAAATGTTTGGACATAAAATCATGACAGTAAAAATAATATAAATGAATAAAACTAAAAATAAATGTAGAAAACTGGGAGCAAATTGATTAAAATGTTAAAAAATAACACATTTTGAACCCCAGTCTGCACTGTATCTATTTAGCAAACATGGTGCAGCCCTAATCAAAGCCTGGAAGAGGAAACTGCTCACACACAGGAGCAAGGCAAAGCAAGTGTGTTTGGAGGAAGCATTTAAAAGCTTTTGCAGCGCTCAGATGCAGAGGGAGACTGTTCCAGGTCACCAAAATCTGGAGCAATGACATCACTACAAGTCTTTGTCCTTGTGCAAGGCCCTGAGGGCTTTGCTGGCACATTTAACTTGTTGTTAATGTAGTCTTGAGCCAGGCCATGGAAAGTCACAGAATCTTGAAATTGATTCTAAAACTAACCAGTGCAAGGACTTTAAAATGGGAGTTAGAGTATGTGGACATTCTTTGTGGTCCCAGTTAAAAGTCGTGCAGCATGTATTTGTTGTGACTGTAGTTGCCCAATTGTCCCTTTGGGAAGACCAGAACATCATCCATTACAGTTGTCCAGCTGGCTGCTCATGAATGCATGAACAAGTTTTTGCACGCCAGAGAAAGAAAGAGATGGACATAATTTAAGAATATTCTGTTTTTGCATGAAAGTCATAAAATACAAATTAACATGTCGATTACCAGCTTCCCTTGTGTGGAGAATCTTTTTTTGTTTTTGTTTTTTTCTGTTAAGGAAAGTATGTTTTGTTGATGTGTTTTCCCGTTCAGCCGGTCACTGTGGCAGCTTTTTGATAAATAACTACCTGTTGTTTGGTCTCATTCCCTCTAGATATTGTTGTCTTGCTGTTTACTGCTCCTTTGAGTTATAGCACCAAGATGAACATCTTGGGAATGGAAACAATAATCTTGCCTGCCTGTGTCATACAAAATATCAGAGCAAAATGTTTCTCTTCTAATGGGCTGTAGCTAGGATAAACTGAAGTGGATGACACCATGTCTGAGATTCAGCAAGGAGAAAAAAGAGAAAAGTACAACCTTTGGAATAACAGCTAGGCTGTTGTTTTCCTCAAAGCCAATTTGGTGAGACTTACTTGGACATTGATG
Source organism: Neoniphon sammara (assembly GCA_900302535.1). NCBI lineage: Eukaryota > Metazoa > Chordata > Actinopteri > Holocentriformes > Holocentridae > Neoniphon > Neoniphon sammara. The sequence continues at coordinate 10,954 of OMKZ01039068.1, read as the reverse complement.
TACAATCCTCCCTATGTAAATCCTTGGTGAAAAATAATCCCGAAAGTCAGAATAGACAGAAAATGACTGGTAAATCAAGTAGTGCTGTGCAGCCTTTATATAAATCATATATTTCTCATTTTATAGCAACCTAGACCTTGGGAATATATATTGGAGAACTATGCATTTCAGTAGATACATGTTCATGCTCTAACTCTCATCTACCCTGCTGTTTACACTGACATGCCACATGCATTTAGCAGGTGGCAGGGTGGCAAGGTCATGGTCAGTCACAAGTTTTAGGTACATACTGATTCAAGAACGGTAACTATAGTGCTTCAAAAGTACCTTCCCATGAAATGACAGAGCAGGCTTGACAGCAATCACTGAGGCTTCAATAGATTGCTAAAACCCATGCAACCTTCCAAATAGTGCTAAAAACCTTTCAACTTCGGTGTATTTGTAGCTCCAGTGGAGGTCACTCACATTTATAGTTCATATTTATTGCAAGGTAAAATTCTTTGGCTAGCTCATCTAAAGTGGCACTGAATATGCTGTAGATCTGTGCAGCCAGAGAAGTTTTTCCACCGGAGAAGTAGTGCAAAGCAAACCAGCTATAAAACCTTTGAAATCATATTTAAGAAACACATCATTTAACCATACCGTCAACAAGACAAGGCTGTTAGACACAAGGCTCCCACTTGTTCTATGAACCGTTCATACACGCAGAACACAACATCTCTACTAATGAAAAGTAGAATACATTTTTTACAACACATATTTAAAGCTGCTGTAAATGCGATTTTTAAGTGTTAAATAGCTCTACCTTCTGTCAGCAATCAGTGATACAGTGTGTTTGGTCAGTAACATGGGTCTGCCAGTGCCTCCGCTCTGCAGTAAACAGAGTAAAAATTTCTGGTATCCTTCCCACTTTATCCAATCAGGAGAGAGAACTCCACAAAGAGGCGGTCCTTTGTGCACGTTCACCATCAGGAAGGAGGAAGTGACATGAAATTTCAGTGTAACTGACCATGGCGGAGAAGCTACCGATTCCAGTGCTCCCACGAACAAAACCAAATACACTCATTGAATTAAGACGGTGAATTTAGATGAAGAAAATTAATATCTCTGCTGAGTGTTCACATGATGACAGGGGGAGGAGGGTGGGGAGTGCTAACTGCAAAAGCAGACAGGAAGTTAGCCAAAATGCAGCTAACTGCTGCTTTAAATTCAGTACACTAGAGTGAATAGATTGCACTTTGTAACAACACATTATATAATAATGACACATTTTGTAATAGCTTTCCAAAATGTAATAAATATCCCCTCTATTATGTAATAACACCTGCATTTTGTAAAAACTTCAAAACTTTTGTATTAACTTATTACATAATAAATGATAAGTTATTATAAAATGTTCAATTTCGTGTTCAAGGGGTTTATTACAAAATGAGGCAAGTTATTACAAAATGTGGTTGTTACATAATAGAGGAAAACGTATTATATTTTGGGGAGTTATTACAAAATGTGTCCTTATTACTCTGACTTGCTGCATCTCAGCTGTGGGGACACAGTAATACTGGTGTGCTCTTAACCTTAACAAAGCGACTATGTGTCGCTACATACTAGATGCCATCCTCACCTGCCCAGCTACCCAATCTGGAATGATCCCCACTGTTGAAGAACAGGGAGAGAGAAAAAAAAGGAAGATAAACATTCACCAGACAAACAGACAGACACTAAAAGGGGGCAAGAAGAAAAGGAACCATGTGGCTGCCTGCAATGTTGTTCAGTTTGTCCCAAAGAAAAAAAGAATTATAAAATCAGTTTCTAATCAGGTAAGGTTGTTACTCACAGCCTCCACCTGCTGAGTATGATTAGGTCTAGGACCCTTTCATTCTTGCTCACCATGCCCCCTAGTTTGTCTGTCACAATAGATAGGACAAAAGGCTTTCAGAGAGCGGCAGTTACTCAAAAGAAGCCCATTCACTCATCAATTTAGTGGCTGGCCGGGACGCCTTCCTTGCTGTGAAAAGGAGTAGGTAGTCCCTTCATCAAGCACTCATTTCCAGCTCACCTGGCCGTGGCCGCACATTGCTGCACCTGTGTGCCACCGGCCTTCCAGCTGCTGTGTGCTGTCGGTGGCACCAGCTATTGTTCTGCCAGGGTCTTGCATTGTTCCACTCAGCTTGCTGTATACTGGCCTGCACCCTGGTCCTCGAAAACACACAGTCCATTGAAAATATTTGCTCTAATCTTTCATTCAGTCACATGGGAGAGGTGGTGAATCTTATTGCTCCTATCATTCCCCACACTAATCTTGGCACCCATGACAGTGTGGTTGTGCAGAGTGCAACATGTTGCTAGTGTTTCCCGTTAGGACTGTAGTTCTCAGTTCTGGCCCTTGGGACCTGGAGTCCTGCAAGTTTTCATTGTAAACAGGGACTGATTTACACCTGCTATGCAAAGTGAATGCAATTAACTACTCAGTAGGATACAAAGCCATCAGGAGGGCCATCATTGAAAACTATTATGTTAACCAATACTCTCTTATAGTACTTGTAAGTGTTTGATCCTTGCTCTTTGTCTGTTGTCCTTTGTCTTATTGCTCATTTCTTCCTGAATACGTTGAACTCTGATTTTCCTTTAAATTTCCCCTTAAGTAGCCTCATCAAAGTTGGAAAAAAGCTTTTTTCCCCCATATTGTGCAATGTTGTGTATCTGCTGGTTGCAATGCTTTACTGAAGCTACATCACACTTTTCCTGAGAGGAATATTCACACCCATGATGCCACTGCACCATTACATCAGCTAGACAATATCTAGATGTCCTCTGCATCATTTTATACACATTTCCCTGAATTCAGCAGCACACATTTGCACATAAATCTCTCAGTGTGTCCGTTCAGCTTCTGGTCTGCACCACGTCCATCTTATCACCTATCACGATGCATATTGTCAAATTTTTCTATCGTGAAATTCCATGTGACAAACCTTTGTTTCTTCCTTTTTTGGCTGCAGCGATCTACCCATGTCAGAAGAGTCTATCTATCTAAGGTAGAGGGTCTGTCTTGGTTTGTTCACCCATAACTATCTTTGCATGTGGATGAATGTGTAACAAAATTAACAAAAATTTTCCTTGACAATATACCAAACAGTAATCTCTTTTACTTTTTCCCAACAAAAAACAGATCACCACATATCCCCATAACACCTTTAAATCAGTTAGTTAAAAAATACTGTTTTGCTGTAATAATGAATTGATTGGTGTGCTTTGCAATAAATTTCTACATTAGAAAGGTAAGATGGAGTTCTTTGCATGGATGTCAGGCATAAATTTTTAAAATGCTCTACAACATCTACAAAATGTAGCGTGAGGGACTAAGCTAGCCATCCATTAAATTGTTGTTGAACTATAGGTTAGCTCTGGGGCTGTTTTTGATGGATGCTGACATGAGCTGTTTTAATGAACTTGAGTGCCAGGATGAGAGGAAATCTAAACACTTAGGTCCAAAGCCGAAAAGGTTTAAGCAAGTCACCCCAAACTTATACTTCTTTTGTGATTTTGTTTCATGATACGGGCTAGTAGAAAAATTACTTGCATTATGAGCAGGAATTAAGTGGAAACAAGGAGTGAAGAGAAGACTACTGACTCATTCATTTGAAAAAGACATCCATGTTGTATTATAACAAAATGTAAGACAAAAGTGTAACACATTACCCAGTGGGGCATTGGTTGTTTCCATCATTCCCACCATCAAAAAACGTATATGTATTTATTTTTATTATTATTATTATTTTTATTATTTTTATTATTTTTATTAGTATTATTAGTATTATTAGTATTATTAGTATTAGTAGTAGTAGTAGTAGTAGTAGTAGTAGTAGTAGTAGTAGTAGTATATTTCTTCTACTGCCAAGAAGTAATGACATCTTTGGGTTACTACTTTGTCTCTATGCACATTGTTAGTCTGTGTAGCAAATTGAATATTTACTGTTCATTTAATCGGAATGTGAGTCAGTATTAAAGATAAAAAGTATTTTATGAAAATGATACATTTCAAAATTTATCAAAAATACGATGGGGTATGTGCCACCTCAGTTGAATGGGAACAACAGGAGTTAAGGATTTGATTTTGTTGACTTGTTAATATCCTTCAAAATAGGTATTGTGATCAAGGATAAAGCAAAAGAATATTGATTACATTTTTTTATAACAATCAATTTTATATGTGAACTATTCATTATAACAGTTGTTAGCCTACTCACAAATGCTAACACTGATGTTAATGTTAATGTTGGTGTGTTAATTAATTTCCAACACTGTGTATTAACACTATTTAATTATTTATCAGTGACATTTTTATCAATTAATTATGTATTATATATTTGATATGTTCATATTTCACTGTTCATCGTTTTCAAATGATGGTGGGGTTTGCATATAGCCTAGGCCATTTGGATGTAATTTATTGGACACATTTTACTGGCAATTCACTTTGCAAGCTCAGTACCTTAACATGAAGCAGTGAGCTATAGCAAGTCTCTTGTTCTAATAACTATATGCTAATGAGCTTAGCATTGGCAAACTTACTGCTCCCGCATTAACTGACTGTTATACCGTCGTCTGATTAGTTCTGTGGAGCAAATATTACATCCTAGTAATTACAAATCGTTTACCCTCTCAGCATTCAGCACCTTATACAGTATGTACACTGTTGTCAGGTGGAAACCTTCTATCTCCAAAATGTATCTTTCAGGAAAAACAAGCATGTTGTTTAATGTGACCACCATGTATTTTCAAATTTATCCAATGAGACTTCATTTTTTTTAAGAATTTTCTCAGTCTTTAAAGAAATACGTAATCCTTCAGTTGAAGTTAAAACATGAAAATCACCAAAACTGAGGGATGAAGTTTTCATATGGCAGCAGCAATATGTCTTATTCTACCCATCCTGCCCATGTAGAGAAATTGCTTTGGATGTGAGAGGAAAGAGGGCTGGGTGAGGGTTTGTATGTCACTGGGGTTATTGTGCCTCCCATGACAGATGTTTTCATTTAACTTGGTCCAAAGCATATCTATGAAGCTCATCACGCTCGGGTATCCCATTACCACCACCTTCACATATATCTCTGTAAGACATAACAATCTATCAGTATCAGTAAATAATTTCCAGAAAAATATTGAATCTTATTGTTCTTTAAAATTTTGTTATTGTTGTGTTATTTTATTATTTAATTGACACTATTGTTTGAATACACATTCTCAGTATTTATTTTTTTTTATTTATTTATTTATTTTTGGACAGATTCACTTGTCTTCTTGCTTTCCAGTCTTGCCACCACTGCCAGAGAGACGGCGGCAGTGTGAATCAATGCTGCCCCCAAGTGGTGTGTTTGCCTCTCAGTAGGTGGTTGGCCCTAAATGGTTGGCTTTGTTCCAAATTTGCTCCATCTGCCAATGGGTCATTGAGCCTGGACGTGTTTGGTCGGTGTGCCTTCTTTATGTATGCTGTGATCATGGTCTAATTAGAGAGTAGATTAGGAATAAATTCAATGTTTTCACTAAGAACTGTCCTGTGTTTTCTTGCGTCTGTAATGACTCAGCTGAAATTGTCTTACCGAAATTGGCTAAGGGCCTTGTGTGTGGGATTCCCTTTCATAAAGCTGGCAATCAACATGATTTAGTCTTCTGTTACTATACTTGTAGCCTCTTTGTCCTTCCTTTTTCCTTTTATATTCCAGACCAGTACTTTATATCCTTCTTCATTCCCCTCTCTACTGGCCCTTCTGATGTCTCATCTTACAAGTCAGCAAAATGTATTTTCTCTCATTTTCTCCATCAGACTCCTTCCTCTCACTTTCTAGAGTCTAGTGAAACTTTTTTTCCCCTCTCCACTAAGTCTCCCTGCAACCAATCTTCCTGGCCCTCTCTCCGCTGAGGACTTTAAGAAGCTTGGCACGATTCAAGGCCTCCTTCTCCCTGCCCTCTAGCCTTTTCCCTAATTGTCTCACAAACCCTACATCCTTTATCTGCACTGATTCTGGCTTAACTTCATTGTCTCCTCAGGTGCCTCAAATTTGTTTCCACCATCAGACCTTCCACCTGCCCTCTCAACCCTATCCCACTTCTTTCCAGACTATTTAGCACTGATGGTCGTAAACATACCAAACAGGCATCAAACTGTGGAGCGGTGTTTGGCTTTGCATTTCTTTCCAGACACTTGAATGCACTGCCTCAAACAAAATTTCTCATCATTTCTCACACAGAAGCCTGTTGAACCTCAATTAGTTGGACTTATTAAAGCACGTCCTTCCACTAAAACTGCACTCTACCGACTCTGACAAACACACTGCTAGAACTCCCTTGTTAACATTGATGACTTGGTGATTCTAAGGGCATCTTAGCGGGTATCCTCAGCTGCTGTGCACAGGAATGTGAAAAGTACCGTGAAAAGTTTCGTGAAAAGTACCCATTTATATTAGGGGGGAGGGTATAAAATCTATGGGCATTACAAATACTTTGGTGTTATCTTAGACAATAAGACTCAATTGGAGGGACAGTGCGCATCAAATATACTGCATAAAAAGCCCCCCCCACCAGCCATATCTTCTCCAAGAAGATCCTTAGATAGGATCCAAAAAATCATGGACATTACCAATCATCCATTATATTCTGTACCAACACAGGAATAGTTTTAGTCACAGATTCCTACTACCCAAAATATCCACAAAGAGATTCATAAGATCTTTTATTCCAAGTGCCACGAGGCTGTGAAATGATGCGTATGGAGCTCTGCCTGATACATTTTGATAATATGTATAAATTTGTGTTTGAGATCAAGTTATTTTCTGCTTGTGTTATTTCTGTAATAGTCTGTGGCAAAGTAATTTCCCTGCTGGAATAAGTAATTACTGCTACTACTGCTGCTAACAATACAATGATGAGAAAGGATGAGTAAACCAGTCTAGCAGCCAAGTGTGGCAGACCAAACCTTTACTGGTCCCATTTGGGTAATATTAATGAACGCATTTTCTGCTGACTCAGATGCAACCTGTTACTACATTCCTTAACAGAAGTTGCCTTTGCCCAGGGAGCACCAAAGCAGGCAGTATAATGCTTACAAACATTTTGCAGACTGGTATAAAGTAATGCTACAGATGTTTCTTCTTAAAATTTTAATGCTGAAGAAGATATCAAACCTCCTGTTCAGAGAGGGATGAAGACAAGGCTTCCTCGCTTATATCATATCGTGATATGAGACTAGATATCTTCTGGAATTTTGGATATCGTAATATTGTCCTAAAAAAAAGTGTTGCCTTTCCTGGTTTTAAAGGCTGTATTACAGTAAAGGGATGCAATTTTATGAATTTATTAGACTTTTCTAGCTGTTCTTTCACTGCCTCTACCTGCTTGGTCATCATATCCATTACTAGTGATTTTATTATTTTTTAAAATCCAAACTCTCATATGTATATATCTTGAAATCTTGAAATTACAAATAGTCATCCCTAAAATATCAATATCATGGTATTTGATCAAAGACATTGTGATATTTGATTTTGTCCCAATCACCCAGCCCTGGAGGATGGTTCCAAAAAACAGAAGTACTTGGATAGTTGGTGAGACCAGATTCTACAAGAACTTGAAAATGTCTGTGAGAAATAGATTGTTCTCGCATATTACCCTCCAAAAATTATTTATTATTCACCCAATCATATCCTCCCCAAAGTACACAATAGAATATCAGACTCTGTGAGACCCATTAGCAAAGACATCAGTTGTCTTCAAGAACTATTTATTTATTTATTTACTTATTTATACAATTTCAGTTAAATTTACTGGGTAATGCACATTAATAACCATTTCTATTAATGTGTCAGTTTAGCCATCTTAATTAAATCCTAAGTCAAGACTTTTCAATTGTATATTAAAAACTCTCTTTAGTCTTTACACAGACACACCACATCAGCTTTGCCTTGCATTGCTCTGCCACTAGTCTCTCTGTGATCCCTCCCACAGCCATCACTGCACTTCAAGGTTTCTCTGTGGTGGTATACAGGTATAGTAATTTCAGTTTTGACAAAAATGTAGGTGGAAACATGAGTTGTATTTATATTTGTCATGGAGACATTTTTAATCTGTTTGAAACCCCATTTTTCCATAAGTTAATATAAAGGAAAGGTTCTACTCAAAGGAAGACCATAAAATCCAATTACAAACCAGTGCTTTGACCCAATGAGGTGGATCAACACTGTATACTAATTAAACTGGTTAATCTGGCTGCCTATTTTTGCTCATATTGAGACTTTTCAGAAGTATTGAGGCCTTGGTGCTCTTAAAAACTGTCTAACCATCATAAAATAATATATTGTATGGAATGTCTCAAAAGCTCTACAATTTAAAGATGACAAATGAGGACACTGCTGTAGCTCATGGCTCATGAGATTTTTTTTTTTTTTTTTAGAAAATCCTGGCAATCTGGGAATCAATT
>OMKZ01039043.1:9125-20789 GCA_900302535.1 Neoniphon sammara | reverse complement strand
TTACTGTGGCATTCCTCTTATAAAAAAGACTGACCTTCATGTTCCTTCTCTGACACACCGACTTTCTTCATCTTCTTGGGTGTCTTCATGAAAAGCGGAAAGATGGTTCTCAGGCCTAGGATGTCCACAAATTTATGGCAGTTGTCTGCTCCCTCTGGTCCGATCATGCCGTGGTCCAAGACCTTCAGAGCGCTGGTTCGAGACATTTTCTTTTCTCTGAAGCAGAGGGAGGCAAGAAAACTGACGTCAGAGATAAAAAAAAAAATAAAATAAAATAAATTCCAGCGGACATAAAGGGCATTCAAATATTCAAATGAACTGTTTTGAAAGGTCATCTGACATGCACAGTTAAGACAGTCGCTGTAAAAATTTTGATCTTTTTGATTCTGGACAGAAAATATCAGCATATTATTCATACAGAATGAAGCACAGTGCATGACTTATCATCTGTATTTACTCATGTGCCAGACACAGATTGTTACATTTCATTAGGCAGTATATAATGACACTAAAGCCTAGTGTCACTAGTGTCATGGTAAGAAATGTCAACGAATTCAGAGCCATAGGCAGTGTGGACAAAAGTCGGTTCAGTTTCATTTAAGTGTTTGCAGCCAACAATTCTTACTTTAGGAGATAGTAAATCTCGGACGTACAGAGGTGAAAATGGTATCGCACATCTTGTCTCAGTCTGGATAAGTCGGAAAAAGGGTATATTGCCCAAAATGTTGGAGTACTCCTTTAATTAAATTATTTACATAACATTATGAAGATTACTCTTTTCCTGAGATATGGTATTATTGAAAACCAAATCATGTAAACTGAATATGAGCGCTTAAGATTAAACATGAATCTTAACACAAGCAATTATATCTAGTATTTATTCAAATTGAAAACTTCTTTCACTGTGGCAGACAGCTTAGCCAGATAGATTATAAAAGCGAACCCTGTTATTCTGCGTGAACAAAGAGTCAACAATGTAGACATTTATTTTTCTAACATCAAAAGCTGGGGATGATAAGATGGACTAACAATGCCCGCTCTCTCCGCCGCCCCCGCCTCCTCTCAGGAAATGTAGCTGTCTGTCACAGTGTCACTTCCTCCATTCCCACCAATGACAGATGACAGTGTTTATCTCAGAGGGGGGACACATATTTCAGACGGTTGAGTCTGGTCCTCCAGACAGACACATTATATATGATGGACGGCTGGAGTGGCCAGGGGGAGCAATAGGCAGTGTGCTTTCTGAAGGGAAACTGTAACCAATTCAGTTTGTCGACAGCTGTCTTAACTCAACGGCTTGCTGTCGTGAACTACAGGGTCGTGAACCCAAATGGCTCGTGGTCGATATCTGGCGGGTCCCAACATGACAAGAGTAGTGTGTTTTTGATGAGCCTGGGATCCTTGATGAGATTAAATCAGCCAATGATGGACCCTGGCTGAATAGCTTAAGTACCTCTGCTCTAAAGAGGTTTGATACGTCTGTGCAACATTAAGGCACTGGCTGGCCAAAAACATTCAAGGACATGATGAGGAAAACGAAAATGCGATAAAACACTAATCTCCCATTGAAATGAATTGGAGTTGCATGGCCAAAAAAACACTTTAGATCCTAAAAAAACAAAACAAAACAAAATCCAAACTTGTACGTATCTATTAGTCCGCATTGCCAATTTTCTACAAGATTGCCACTTGATTAAAATAAAGCATTGTACTTACCAAGACATCCATATTTGCATGGGTCAGTTAAAAATGGCTTTCTGGCCTAGGCTGGCGAACATTTTAGTGTGCTGGGAATTTCTTCGTAGCACCAGGTGCGAGATTTGTATGTGCCACAAGGCTGAAGTAGCCTGCTGGAATTGGCGATGGAGTTTTGATGGAAAACCATTAGCTTTTCAGTGAGTGAAGTCACATTTTGTGTTCGGTTGCTTACTCCATTTGACAGGTACCTCGTGGCTCAGAAGTTTTATTGCATCTTTGCAAGAAAGAATGAGACTGTGCCTTTTCTAGGCAAAGGTAATGATTTAATACTGAAAGTCTGGTTTCTCATGAGTTGTTTTAGTTAGATAAGTTAGATGGTAGGATAAGTTAAGTTAAGTTAAGGATAACTTAGATGGTAGGAACTATAACCACTGAGCACATGTATTCAGTGGTTATAGTTCCTACCATCCAACTTCTCCTAAAAACAACTTTTTTTTTTAAATCTGGGACATGTATTTTAAAGACATAATACATTATGTAAATAAGACATCTTCAGATTACTGTAAGATTTATTTTTTCACTTTGATGGAGCTAGGCTAATGACTCCTGTAGACTTCAAGTCTTTATGCTAAGCTAACACGAAATGCTATCCATAGGAACCAAACCAGTGGACGTACAGAGGTGAAAATGGTATCGAACATCTTGTCTCAGTCTGGGTAAGTCAGAAAAAGGGTATTTTGCCCAAAACGTTGTATAGTATTCCTTTAAGGAGAAGTGGAGGAACAGGATTTCATTGCTACAGCTTCAACTTTTCTAACAGACACTGAATGGATCTCAATCCATTACTCTCAAAGTTTTTGTGCCAAACACAACATTTTTTTGCAATTTTTACTCCAGAACAAACTCGTGCCAGTCTTAAGTTAGCAGTTATAAAGAACCCAGTGGTGCCTGATGGGTAGTTGTTTACACTACGTGAGTTTCACATATTGCTTCTTGGGTTCGACTGCTGGAGTCTGAATTGGTTCTGTGGGTGTTTATTGGAGAGCGGTGCTCCCTGCAGCTGAGCAATACATTAAGCTCTACAGTGAAGTAACTGACACAATCAATCTTCATGATGGCAGAAACTAGGAAAATAAGGTCTTGAGTTGAAAATAACCAGAATTATCTTATAAATACACTTGGTCCATAAGTCTGCTGGTTTGATATTGTGCTAATGGCTTAATGCTCTTACAGGATGCTCTTACTTTGAAAAATGCTTTTATATTCGTTTTCTTTCTCCTTATTTCTCTCTGCAACTTTGATTGTATTTTGAATTCATACGTATTGCTTTAGTCTACAACTTTTTAGTCACGATGCTGTTTTGTTGGCCAAGTCTTGTTTAGAAGAAAGAAAAAAAAATCAATAACTTCAGTAGGTTTCAAGCTATGAGATAAAGTCTTTGTTAAGTAGAAAAGGCCAGCCTGTGTGGTTAAATGATTTGGTATTTAACTTTGTAAGATTTACAGTACGATCCATAATGGGCCAAATAACTGCAATCATTGAGTGGTTACCAATACGCTCATCTTGTTTCAAACAAAGCTAAAATTGATTTAGAGTAGCTTTAGTGCAGCATGTAAGTGATCAGAAATTACCTGATGTCAGATTCTTAGGAGTTCATAATCAGTTTTTTACTAGATTGGGCATCAGCAACATTCTAAAAGTTCCATCTTGGGTATAACCTCTTCAAAGATGATAAAAAGTACCAATAAAGAGGTGTTCCTGACTACACATGAAAGCACCACACTCTCCGTTCTGTCTCTCCTTCTTTTGCTCTGCATCTTTCTCCCTTTCAATGGTGGATGATTCAAAAGAAAAGGGTTTTTGCATTCCAATAATGAGTTATCGATCCTGGCTTTAAATCCACCTGTCCGCCGGCGTGATTATCGAAAGCAGGAGTGCAGAAGCCGCAGAGGTTTCATAAATGCATGTAATGTGTCTTTATGACTCTTTAAGGTCACGTCTCCGCTGTGCTGTGCTCCAGCGACCGCTGATTGATTGGGCCGGCAGCCCGGCCAGGCAAAAGAGTAGACGGACGTGCTGCTCGGTGCGGCGCTGTGCCGTGTTGTGCTGTGAGTGTTAAAATTTTCAACAGTCCTGAAAGCATTGAACTGAGCTGTTGAGGGCCAGATTGCACATCAAGAGATATGCTGTACTGGGTTCTGCAAAATATCTGCTCCTGTGAAAGAATATGTTATTGTACTGTTGCACTTTGTACTGTCCATCTGTTGTAAGTTTGTGTTTGCTGAAGTGCTGGAGTTTGCTGTGGCTTGTAAATATTAAATTAGGATCATACTTTATCCATAATGCATTGGAGTTGCTGCAAACTATGTGTGGAGTTCAACACAAAGCCACCAATGGCATACTGAGAGAAAGCCAATTAGACCAAGTTATATCAATTGTAGTATTACAACATACAGTTTCCTTTCAACTCTGAATTGCAGATTCAGAGCGGGAGGAGGCTGTAAATAAAAACATCCCTTTTACCATCAGTTGCTGACAAGGTTTCAATGCTCTCTGCCCCAAAAAAAGTCACATCTCGAAAACTTGTGGATTACTGTCCCTGTCATATTTACCTCCACGTGTATATTGTTCACAGGCACTGAATGTGTAATTATGATATTTCGGACAGCACCTGGAAGGTACCGTAATGTAGTTGGCTTGATTCCACTGCAAATTTATGCACAGCACAAAGTGTCTGTCACTGTCAGCGTAGCGTACAAAAGGTACAATGTAGCAATACCAATTTACAAAGTAAAGCTGACAGGAAGAGAAAAATGATGTTTAATTTTTACAACTAATTTTTAAAAACTATTTTTTTTACAACTAATGTCAAGAGAGCTGGTCAATGAAACACATTTGTATAGAGAACAGCGGTAGTCTGTGAGAGTTGGGAGAAAACATTCCACCCGTATGTTTCTCTGGTTTCCATGCTGTAGCACAAGAGTGCATGTCTCGTGAAATTGGGAGATTGTGGGGCATTAGAACTCAGGTAGGGTAAAATCCCCAAATCTAACTCACCATCAAGTGTGTGTGTGTGTGTGTGTGTGTGTGTGTGTGTGTGTGTGTGTGTCTGCACAATGTTAAGGCAAAAAAGAACAGTAAATATGTGCTATCCAAACTTGTGTCTGCAGCTTCACCTGAGCATGAGGTTCATGAGCTGAAGCCCCTCCCCCCTGAGGAAGCGGTCCCGATTGGCTGGCAGCATGAGGCAGGAACACAGAGCGTCGAACAGGTTCTCCATCATCTCCTGCTCCTCGGCTGTGGCTGGGTTGTGACGTTTAAACACCTGCGAGGGAAGAGCAGGCGGAAGGAGCGCGGAGAAATGGGCACATCACTGAAACGGTCTGAGGATGTGGGTACGACAAACTTTTTTCGTGATGTGGGGAGATTCTCCTGGTGTGAAATATTAACCAGGCAACCATAATGGATCGTAATTAAGGGAACAACAAGAACCAGGTTGGTTACGACATACTAGCCAACAAACTCCACTCTTATAGCTACTTCAACATGTCATCAACTTCTGTTTAGAGATCCTATCCTCCTAGGAACTAAAGGAAAGTGTTCCCCTCCAGGAGGAGGAAGAAGAAGAAGAAGAAGGAGGAGGAGGAGAGGGAGGAGGAGGAGGAGGAGTACCCTACTTAATATTGAAGTGAGTTTGTTGATTTCTGCCAGCTGACCTGCAGGTCTGCTTGCTGGCTGCTTCCTCACCAAGCTTTCTCATCTTTTTCCGCTAAATCCTATCAGCAGATCATCAGCCATCCATTTACAACCGTCCAGTGAGTTGTAAAACAAACTCTGGAGCTCCGTCAAACCCAGGTAGATATGAGACTGGTCAAATGTGAATACATGATTAACTATGCCTATGATAAGAGTAAGGCTCACTGCTTGTTCGGTGAAACACCTCAAATCCATTTTTATGCATCATCCAGTCTCGTCTTACTACTACACACTACTGTTTTCCAATCCAGTTCTCAAGTTTTAGCTCCAGCTCTACTCTTGCACACATAATCTAATTAAGGGCCACATACTTTCATGCCTGCCCTGTTCAGGTAGATCTGTTTCTACTGCTCAACCAATCAGCATTAAGCTCTTAATGGATCAGGTATGCAACGGAAGAGTGGGAGCCAAAACTTGTAGGGCTGTGTTACAATTTGTTTGTATGAAAACTGCTACAAATAAAGTCTGTTTGCCTTATTATGCCAGTAATTATTCATCCTCATGATGCCATGGAGATGAGAACACATCCACACTTAGCTACCAACTAGCCACGGGGGCTTTTTACAATGGCAACTATTAGAGATTAAACCACGGGTGTGAAAAGGGTCTTTTTGGACAAACCACTGTGAGGAAGGCTCAAATGGATGAGAGGTGAATTGAAAGAGGAGGAAGGAGTAGAAGAGCAGGCTAAAAATAGGGAGCAAAGGCAAAATCACATGAGGACTTACGGAGAGTTGCTGCAGTAACACATCAATGCCATCCATCTCTCCCAAAAGTTCTCTGGTATCTGGGGAAGAGAGAGAGAGGGAGACAGAGAGAGAGAGAGAGAGAGAGAAATAAAAGAGGGAGGCAGACAAAAAGATAAAGAATGATGGCACAATAGAGAGATTAGATTGAGACGGTGGCGGGGAAGAGAGACATTCAGGGAGCGGGAGCAGGACAGAAACAGGGTTGACATGGAGAGAAAAAAGGTTAAGTGGCTAGATGAGGGAAAGCAATAAAGAACAAAAAGACAGGGGGAGGCGTATTACAGAGGCGTATGATGAGCATTAAACTGACAAACACAGTGGATAAGGCTGACCTCTGGAGAGACAGTGAGTGAGAGGGAAAATGAGGACACCCCACCCCCCAAAAAATAAATAAATAAATACACATCTTCCAAAGTTATTTCATCTAAAATTGACTGTTAAAATCCTGTTTCTCTCAAAGCTACACTAAGCAATTTCAAATGTCGGCGCCCCTAAAATGGCAGCGAGAGGGAACTGAAAACGTCCCGGGAAGCCTGTAAGGCCGTGTAAGCTGCACACTGCACCTCACAGTGGTGTTTACCGTCCCGGCCTGGGTGCAACAGCCTTCTATCATCGCTTTGCTGAGTCCAGTTTTCTCTGGATGGACTGCTCGCTTGCTGCAGTTTAGGAGACAGTTTTATATTTTGCTCTCGAGTGTTGATTTGTCACCTGCTGCGGGCCGAGAAGTGTCCGCATCCGACACAACAAGTCCATTTGGTGAAACAGGGCGAACCTTCGGCATTTACTTCTACCCTGCTGCAGCCCCATTTTGTGATTTACTATGGTAAGTATTTTTTTAATAAAACTCTTGTGCAGCGCAGCTATAATATAAATGAAAAAACTGCCAATGGGAGGCAATAATTTCACCTATTTAAAGTGCAAATAAACATTGGTTCAGGTTTCAGGAGTAAATTCGTTCTTATTTATAAGGAAAATGGTCTATTGATATGTGGTAGAAACAAAAATTACAAACTTATTGTCTTATAAATAAGTAGAACCTAACATGACGTATAATTTAAATAAAAGGTAAAGAGCCCTATGTGCGCCACTGCGTTCAGGCACATAACCATTATCCATAGAGACAGGCAGGTTTAATACCGCTCCTCATAGATTTTGTGCACTGTGGGAGCTAGGTGAAATTGAGAGTGAGGTACAGTACATTTCAGATTTTATTGACCTGTTTATGATTTGAGGACTGTACCTTTTTAGTAAAATGCCCACTGTCTCTGCTGATTTCTTTCCACTAGATGATTATTAAAAAAAAGAAGAAGGGAACCTTTTTTTTGTAGCAGATTTTATTTTCTAAGCTTGGGAGAGGAGGCAAAGCATTTTGTTTAAGACATCTTTTATTTTGTAATGGGGTTTTGTTTTACTATTGTAATTGTATATTTGGTGTCTTATAAACCCATGTGAGTTGGGCACTTTTGGGTGCATAGCACAAAAATAAATAAAAGTCAGTGATCTGACTTAGACTGTATTACTGTCAAGATACTGACACTTGATTGTAAAAACAAAACAAAACCCTGAAACAAATAAAAGTGCATTCAGAGTAAGTGGACTAATCACACTGGCGTTGGCAGTATTTTTTAAATTGAAAATAATATGAAAAAATATGAAACTGAACAACTCATTAAGATGTTTTTTTCCCCACAGTGGGAAGGTGTGAGGGAGAGGATAAGCGGAGGCAGCGGTGGTAAAGAGGAGGAGAAAGAGAGGAAAATGAGACGAAACTCTCGCTGAATTTCGATACAACTCTCACCATTAATGAGAAGCAGTCAAAGGAGCTGTCAGTCCCGTGGCTATCAGAGGTCTTACAGGGGTTTAGTTAGGGAGAGGAGGGAAGGGAGGAAGGGGAAGAGAGAGAGAGGAAAGATGTACGGAAGGTAGGGTGAGGAAGTAAAGAGAGGGAAGAGGAGAAGATGGAAAAGCGGCAAGGGAGAAAGGTGGAGGAGATGAAGGGAAGGCAAGGGGACGGACCAAAAGAGAGGAAAGGAAAGAGGGAGGGAGAGAGGAAACAGTGCGAATGAAGAAAGAAACTGGTGAAGCGAGGGAAGGGGTGAACGGAAACGGGAAAGACGCAAGGAGGAAGAAAGAGGAGGGACAGAGGAAATACAAGAGTTGAGGGAGGTGAGGGAAGGAGAGAGGGAGGAAGGGGCATGAGAGAGGGAGTAAGGAAGGGGAAAAGGAAAAGAGAGGAAAAGCAGGACGGCTGAGGCAGAGCAAGCAAATGTAAAGACAGACAGAGGAAATGACAGGCAGGGAGAGAAAGTGGCGAAATGAATAGGAGGCGTAAAGAACAGACGGAGGAGAGAGAGGAGGCGGCGTGGTGGAAGCTCGACGCGCTGTTTGAGGAGGCCGCGGGGAAACGGGGAAGACAAACTAATACAATTTAGAACTGACAAAACAATTTATTGAAGCGTCTGCTGCACGCTTACTGTCATTGTTTTGCAGCAGGATGGCCAGGATTTCACTGCAGTACAGCTTGTTAGCATCAAACGGCATCTTTGCCTAAGAGAGAGAGAGAGGAGAAAGCGAATGAGAGGAAATTCCAATTACCGCTCATCCTGTGAAAACGGCATTTAGTTTACTCCAGGGTACTGACTGTAGCAATGTATTCTGCAAAGAAAAAAAAAACTCAGCATGTTTTAGCCATAATAAACAGAGATTCAGCTTGGGATATGCTTTCTGCTCACATGTTAATGTGATACAGACCTGCCTCAACTGACTAAATGATAGAGCGCAGGTTAAAATCCAGGTAAGATCCAGGCTAGGTGCTCTGGCAGACACTCAAATATTCAAACCTCTTCAGACCTCGGAATTAACCGGAAATGAGTGCACACATTTTATTCCGTGTGCACATGCATATTTATTTAAAATTCCTCATTGACATGCAGCTAAAATAATTTCCGCTGAAAAATAAGCGTCACGAGGGACTTTTTCCAGACACATTTGCAATCGCATTCCACATTCGTGATAACCTAACAGACAAATGTGGTCATTATGGAAATCAATGGTTTGATATGTAGCTACACTGCAAAAATATCCATCTTGGTGAGGCAGTAAGTTTTGCATAAAACTCATATCTGATAATATTTTAATACTTTAAGGTTTTAGGGCCCAAATGAAGTGACCCGTGAAGATGTGTGGAATGTAGGAAATGGGATGCAATCCTACGTTCCACAGGATATTTTTGGAATGTAGGTGATTTAAGGAAATAAAGTTTAGGACACAGTAAGGCCATTTCTCACCTTGATTCTTTTGAGCAGCCACTGCATGAGTCCCTGCTGAGCCGCCTCGGTGCACAGGCCCGGTCTGAACTCCGCCATGTTCTCTATGATGGCTGATGGGAAGGACACACAGTATCGCTAATGTAGACAATGTGATAGGAACAGAGTGATCAGGAGTGTAACAGGCCGGCCTGGTGGTAAAGAGACCACACTACTATTAGGACTGTGGATCAGTCTCAGTCCATCATACTTGACACCTCAAACACTGATGAAACTTGAAAAGATGCATATTATCACGACCATTTGCAAAACCACACCAAGTGGTCCAAGAAGGGCACCACAGTGTTTGACCGCTCAGTTATCGGTTCTTTTGTCACAGTATTTCAGACAACACTCATAAGACTTTTCAGGCTGTACTCGACTCAATCAGATTCAGCCGTTCAAGATAACAATTCTTTTTTTTTTTTTTTTCTAATTTATAGGCTGTCTGGCAATCAGAGAATGTACTGGCAAAGGTTTCAACGCTGACAGGCCATGTTAACAATCATCACAGCAATTATAATCACTCATAATCAACTGCAACAGTCATGCAAACATATTTGAGCATTTAATATCTAATTGCCGGGCAATTTGAATTATTGTGCAGCTTTGCCAGAATAATGAGACCGCACACAGCTATGTCTGCAAAAATGAAGCTCTTGTAACTTACTTCTTAAACATGGAAATGTAAACAAATTATTAAACATCTTAATGTAAATAGAAATAATTCCTTTCAGTCCTCTCAATGTTTCCCCTGGAATTTTTTTTCCAGCAACATACAGCACACATATTTTCAACAGCAGCCAGGCTATTGAATTACTATAGAAATATCATAGGAATACTATAAGCAGCGGTGTATGTGTATGAGTGTCTTACTCTGTCCGCGACCACATGTTGCTATTTGTCATTGCGATCATAAAGGTGAATCTTGGCAAAAACGGGCTAAATTTGTTCTACTGTGGTATTGCAATGCAGTTGACTGTCTTAAAAAAAGAAAAGAAAAAGGAAACGAATGCTTGACTCAAACTTCTCAGTCGACTACAGGGGTTTATGACAGATGATTCGAACCATCAGCTTTCAGGGGGCGGCCCTAAACTTGGCAAAATGATGTATCTCACCACTGTACTCAAGCTTCACCAAAATGGCTGGCTCAACTGAGGGTGCGAGAATTACCCGTCAAATACAAAGTCAGGCTTTTCCCTACCATTATAAGGCTTAGGTGCAGCACCTAAGCCATTTTGGGCACCACCTAGGCTGAATGAATGTAAAATCAATGTGGACAGCATCAAATCTGACTCCATGACTTTTCCCAGATGTAATGGTTGCAGCTGGTTCCCAGTGGACTTCTTTAGCAAGTTTTGCCTTTAAGCTTTTTGGGGTGTTGTTTATTTATTATCAGCTCTAGCTTTTCCAAATTTTTGTACACAGATATGGTAATAATAATGGTCCAAAATTATGTGAAATTGTATATTTTTTTTATTGAAAATGGTTAAATTCCCACCCTACACACCCCACTAAGTCTTCCACAAGCCTACAGAAAAAGCTGAAAGTGACATGCAAGCTACTGAGTGCTCTGCATCATTCATGAGGGACACATTTACTTTTGCATGGTTAAACCTATCCCACCGTCTATCCACCTACTCCTCCCACCAGTAGATCCATACTTCTCAATGCTAACTTTAATACTGTGGTTGGGCACTTGCCTGAATGGACAAGCAAAATAAATAAATCACTCAGTCACGACTGAATGGCTTAAGGAAACAAGTATTCTCAGGATTCAGGCCTAAATTCTCTGTGTGCGACTGTCTGTATGGGTGCATGTGCTTCAGTAAGCAGTATGACACCACTATTACAATGTGGAATAATTTTACACAGACAGGGCGATAATCTTTTTTAAAATAAAAGGCCAAGATCGACCCGATATATCTGTCTAACCCTAATATATATTTATAGAGGCTATGCAAACACGCGCCTTAGAGGGAGGAGAATGGTAAAATGACAGTCATCTTTTTAAAGAGGGTTCGTCTGGGGGCGAAGTCTCAGCTTGCTCTAATATTATCATTATAAAGCCGCCTGTGACACATGATATCTCTATCAGAGCAGACGGCGGCAGAAGGGGACGGAGAAGGGAAAAGGGGACGGGGGGGGGGACAAGG
>OMKZ01039042.1:7932-18695 GCA_900302535.1 Neoniphon sammara | reverse complement strand
GTAAAAAAAATATATATCAGTATTTCAAACGAGCATGTTGGAAATTATCTTATCGTAACATGCTTTCAGTATGCTTCTATTACGACTGGGGAGGTTTACCCGGCTCCCTGCTGTGAGACTGGATCATTTTGAAGTGGGCGTTCAGCTTCAAAATTCTGGTTACTTAAGAAATGAATAGTCAGTCAACACGTATGTGCTCCATGTACTTTTTGACGTACCAAGCACCTGTAAAAGCCATCTGCGAATATGGTGGTCAAATACAGAGCCGTGCTTCCTCTTGACATCTCTGAGTGTGACACAGACGCACAGACGCACCTGTATTTGTCAGAAAGTGAATTTCTAGTGATATCATCTGAAGCCTAATGGGTGGATCAGTCATACCAAGACTTAATCATTTTTTTTATAACAATCTTAAGAATTTTGTTACATGAGTCAGCATTAGTGAGCACAAGAACTTCAGTTTATTCATTTCAGTTTACAGTCAGGACTTTATGCCACAGGCTGCCATTTTGTGAGCGAGGAGTCTCGGTTAAAAGTGTAACATCACACTGGGTAACGCATGTAAAAGTTTTAACCTGTTTTTTCCTGTGTGATACATGCATTTCAGTGCAAATAAAAAAATCTAAGTCTGTGACACAAAGTAAAACCCAATAAAACAAAAAAAATCAAAGTGTTATAAAGAAATGCCCAAAACAACAAGAATGGAATGTCTGGTAACAAGCATATTTGGACAAACTCTTCAACAATTAAAAAAAAAAAAAAAACCTCATAAAAACAAAGACAATTTTGATGAATGCAAATCTGGAGATGATACATATTTACCAAACACACAAAAAATATTTAAAAACCCAGAATTTAGCACTGACTTTTTTTTTAAACAGATAAAATTCACTGCATTTGCATATTACATCAGGTTAACATTTTGTACTGGCCTTCATTTTCTTTACTTTGTACTCCAGATTTTTGTATGTATCCTACTCCTTTGTTGCATTTATGTCCTGACTAAATAAACTGAAAAAATCTGACACATGGTAGTAAAAAAAAAAATCCTATTTCTTTCAAATTCTAGCTTATTCCTAAGCCAAGGGCCAGGGTTTAGTTTTCATCTCTATCTCGGAACTGGTCTGCCCTTGTTTCCCTGTTATCTGGCGCCCTCTTCAGCCGGTAAAGGGGAACTGCAGCAGGCACCCTTGTCCCGGTCCCACGGTGAGACTGTCCAGGCTGACCATTGATTCTGCTTCCAGACTTGGATCAGTGGACAGCTTCACTTTTGCCTGCTTTGGCAACGGCAGCTCATCTAGAGAAGGAAAGGAGGAGATGTCAGACGCTTAAAATAGTCAAAGATAAAATACAGTTACAATACAGTCAGATTCTGGTGGCGGCTCTACTCTTTAAAAAAAAAACAAAAAAAAAAACAGGGCAATAAGTCTTCACTGCTCAAGAACTCAAAATGACCATGAAATCTGGAGGTGTTTGAGGATGGGAATGTGAATACTGGTGGTTCAACAATTATTTGGCCAAGAACTGAGATTTGCAGCTTTCAAGCCCATAAACTGATCAAAAACAACATCCACCTTGCTAGAAGATGGACAGTGGAGGATATAAATGTGTTTTTGGGGAAAAAAAAGCTTAAGACAAATTAAAGGTGGAAGTAACGAATTACACTTAATTTTATTATTCTAAGTGACTTCTTTCTAAGTTGTGTTTTTAATTAATACGTTTGGGGTTTTTTTTGCATAAAGCTGCAAACAGTTAAATAAAATTGCATCCATATTTTAAGTTAACTGTACTGTGATTGGTTCTGCATGATCTGCACTTCATTTACTGTACTTAGGTATATTTTAAAAATTACATCCGTTACAGAATACAAAAGTTTTTTGGGCATCAAGAGCCGAAACCAGAGTGAAGTGGTCAACAGAGGAGCCATGCAGTTATCTGGCTTTACGTTTTAATTTTCAAACATTTTCCACTGACAAGGACTGTAGTTAGCACTGTCCTCTCATCCTTTTACAGCTGCACAGAAAGTATCAGATGTAATATATTATTCCATACAAATCGTAAGCTGTGTGAGACCTATGAAACATCCAACAGTGTAACATGTTTTTCAGTCTTACACACCTGTGGATTTCAGTGAGAGAGTAACGGGCGATGTGCCCCAGTTGACGACCGTCATGTATCTTTCGCTCTGGTCCCACAAACGGAGGAAGCCGAGGGACGATGGCGATGAGTGCAGAAGGTGGTAGTCGCCGTGCAGCAGGGAGCGCTCTTTCCCCCGCAGGTCGCTGATGGACTTGAACCACTTCCGGCAATCCACGCGCTCCTGCCTCTGCTTCCCAGCCTGGGGAGGGGGAGGATGATGGGATCGTTTTTTTAAAATAGGGAAGGGAGCGAAATGCTTCAAACAGCCTGCTAAATGGCTTAAATTCTTTAAATTAAGAATGACAAGTGACAGTGTGTCCCTCTCTATCACACACACACATTACCTCAGTCTGCTCAGCTCCTTCAGCAGGTTCCTCCTCTGTGTCCCAGAGCATCATGGGAGGTTCTGCACCCTGGAGATGCGACAAGTGTGGAAAAAAAAACAAACAAACAAAAAAAAAACAGGTTATAACCTATCACAGCTTTCCTGCATGATACTGTACTTGTATTCTGGCTTGCAACTGAAAAAGTGTGCGTACCTGCGCCTGGAGGCAGATCTCGTCTCCGTACGTGAACACCGGGGTCCCGGGCAGGGTGAGCAGCAGGAGCTGGTAGAGGCGCATCAGGGCTGGAGTCCCTACATGTTTGGACAGCTGATCCCGCTTGGTGGCGCCGAAGCCCCAGCCCACGCTCCTCTGCACAGAGTGGAGGGTGTTGATGGCCTGGGCGATTTCCTCACCTGGACATGAACAGACAAGAGTGTGGTCAGAAGCTGCTTTATGTTGCACAGATTAAATTAAAAAAAAACACGCAGAATTCATGCAGAGTATTTTGACAAAACCACAAACAGGAAGTATGGAGCCAATTAAATTAACTGAATTAACTGAAATAGTCCAAAACGGGAAGATTAAGTTATCTGCTGGACAAAACAGAGTAATCTGGCCTACCTCCACTGCTGGTGCTGAGCAGGTCAGACAGGATGAGATCCACACCGGAAACATTAAGGAGCTGAGACACATCTGCAGCCGACGTACTCTCCACCACACCTATCAGCGCCCTGAGGAAAAGGAATGCGGCATTTTTGGTCTTGTGACAGGAATGGACAGCGGGGAAAAGCCGTGTTGCCGGCTGACCCTGTTCAGCACTCAGGGAGATTTAAGATTAGCTGGAAGTTTAAAAGTAATCACGGCTGAAGAAAATGCACAGAATTCCTTTTCCTCTGCGAGCCTGGCCAACGTTCATTCATTTCATTCCTCGTTTCCTCCACAAGGTGTCACTCTTAACATTACAGAGCATCAGCCGCACAAGCCTGCAGGTTGTTTCCTCTTGATCCCCTCTAAGCCCCAGACCTCCCCAGACTCTCCCAGTCCCCCGCTGTGCTGGAATGTTTTTGATCTCCTCCTTCCTTCAGGACACAATATACCTAAATCCCCTGTGCAACGCCAGCTGACCCTTTACTGACAAAATTACTTTGAAACTGCACTGCTTTCATTTAAGTTCAAACCCAATGATTTCTGAAATGAAACAGGGAGCTGAGGTTGGGTATTTTCACTGGTGATTTAAGATGGAGCGCACAAAAAACACTCATACTCAGAAGTTTGTTTGTTTTTTTGAGTCATGATTTTGAGAACTCCATATAAAAGCATTCTACACCAAAACGTATTAACTTTAACCTCTTGTCTCAAAACTATACTCAATGTTTTCTTTCTCTCTCCACTCAACACCATAGCCTCCAAATGCCCTTCACTGCCTCTAAACAAATTATAAAATTATACACTTGCTGACCATCAGATGCTCTGTGTTTATTTGGGGGAAAAAATCCACCACCTGTCATTTACTCTGGGATTGTTATCATGTGATCGGGCTGAGTTAGGTCAAAATAGCTTTCAAAGTGTAAGAAATAGCTAAATAAAAAAAAAATCTTGATTGTGATTTGAGACCATCTACCCGCACAGAATTGATTTCACAAGAAGACAAATGGTGGTAGTTACTTTTTCTTGGCGTCTTCGGTGCGGTTGGCCTGGACGGCGGCCTGAAGCTTTGACCACTCAAGAGACGAGGAAGCGACGCCAAGACCAGGCACCTTGATCCCATCTACTCCCATATCCAGCCAGTACTCTGCAGCGGCCTGGGAGAGAAAACACACACTGCTGTCACTATGGCAGAGAACATATGACCTGATCTTTTCATTCACACAAAGATCACTAAACAAAAATCAAAGATGCACGCTGGGGGCTACTTCAACCCGAGAACAAAAGTTCTTGCTCAAATACAAAGGTCCGGGATTTTACTTCTCATACTCCGATATTTAGCATTTGCATGTAAATTAAAAACGCATCAAAACCTCTTTCTAATTTATGCATGTGTGTTCGACCTACCTTGAGCTTCTCCAGTACTTCTGAAACATCAGCACCATTGAACCAAACATCGCTGCCCAAGTAGTTTGGAGTCAAATCCAACAGCACAGAAATACCTAGAAAAAGATTGACAGATTATTAATTTCATCCTTATAGTTTTTAGTCTGGGGACAATCCAAAAATCCAAAGCTAAAAAATGCAAAATTAATGAGCAATGTGGGGCCTGGAGATGCTCAACCAACAATGGAAGAGGAACAACTTTGGGCTTTGACAATCAATCAAATACTTTGCTGATTTTGGGACTGCCTACCCTTTTTGTGGGCTTTCTCCAGCAGGGCTTTGAGCTCATTCACATTCCCCTGGGTCGGGTCGATCTGTTTCAGGTCTAGGGTGTTCAGCTCATCAGCCTGGAGGGTGTGCATGGGGCCGAGAACCAGGCCTTTCACCTTTAACTGGTTCACACTGTCCAGCTTCTGCTCAACGCCTACAGAGACCAGGAGAAAGAGAGAGGTCGCTTTAGTGTGAATGCCACAAAGTCAATGACAACAGAAAGAGAAATAGATGTGTGGAAGATTAGCAGGGTCAAGAGCTTGGTGAGAAAGGGAAGAGGAAAGCGGGGGAGAAAGATCAGAGACAGGACAATGAGTTGGGATATAGGTGAGAAAGGCGGAAATAAAAAAAGGAGAAACACTGGTGTTCCTCTGTGCAAGTATTGACTCATGGCAGGAGCATGTGAGCGGCTCCCTCCACACCCCCCTGTTGGCCATGCAAAGCTCGAGTACAAGGAGCTCCTTCATGTGAGAACAACTCCACAGTCACGTGTGGCTGCTGGAATGCTGCCCGAGGCCTGTTGGAAACCCGAGCGCGCCCCTTAGAAATTTGACATTTAAGAACAGCGGCCTGAGATGCTGAGCAGGCGGGGAAAACTTGAAAAACAGACTCTGATAAATGTGCAATAGCCTGAGCAAAGATACCATCCTCAGCAGCTGAGTTTTAAGGTGGTGTTGCAGGGATTTTGTCCTGGGCGGCATTCAAGACAAAACAAAATTTTGACATCATGAGACAGGAGGCAAACAGCTAGGTGAGATACTAAAGCGATGACTCATGGGTTTTCTAATCATCTGTGCTGTTGATTCAAATAAAACACGGGCTGAAAGTGTAGAGATAGCTTCATACAACTAAGCAGAAATGTCTTGGGCTGATTAACCCTTAACCTCAGATTTCTGGGCGGGAGAGATATGAAAGAGGTGACGCACAGGTTTTTTTTTTTTCATGTCCTTTGAGACCTTGAGTCACCAAGTGTGCCGAGTCAGCAATATCCAGCCAGCTGGAATAGACCGGCAAGAACTGAGGAAATGCAAGACCTGGTCACAAGACTAATGCCGTGTGAATCTGAGTGTGGGTTACCGCACCAAGAGAAGAGAGGCTTACAGCCTACTTTTAGATTTCTAAAAGTCTGTTTTGCCATCAGGATGACAGCAAAAACTCAAAATAACAGGGAAACAGAAGGAAATAAGGATATAACCATTACATGTCTAAAAGCCATTAACTATTCTTTTATAAGCTCCCATTCCATTCAAGCCAATTTGATCATGTTAAACGCATACTAAATAGAGATTGGCTAGGAAAAACTGGAATCATAGCATTTTGTCATGGGGTGCTCTTTGCATACTTGTGCACCATTCCGCATCACCAGGTCATCCTGTTTAACAGCAAGGCCTGGCACATTACTGGAAGTTTTACATCACAAACTGGTCCAACTTGTCTCATAAATTTCTGAGATTCAACAATATGAGTGTCTTATAGGCCGAGCGTTTGTAAATCCTAACGATAGTTTCATCAGGTGTTACCATCCTGTTATATTTATCCTTAAATATGTGAATGGGTGAGATGAATTGAATAAAGCTGA
Organism: Neoniphon sammara; assembly: GCA_900302535.1. NCBI lineage: Eukaryota > Metazoa > Chordata > Actinopteri > Holocentriformes > Holocentridae > Neoniphon > Neoniphon sammara. The sequence goes on along the minus strand of OMKZ01039042.1, from coordinate 12,290 downwards.
GTTCCCAGAGTTTGTCAGTCTCAAGTGAAGTATGCATGTAAATTTGTTCTGGTGGGTGCACCTTTGATTCCATCAGGAGTGAAGGACTTCACGTCAGAGATCTGGTACAGGGGTCCTTCATTCCACCAGTTCATCTCAGGGATGGGTTTGCAGCGAGGGGCCTGGACTATGATCGCAATGGCTCCAGCCAGCATGCCCAACCAACCAAGCCAAAACAGCACCAGGAGCACCCAGCGAGTTCTCACCCACCTAGACAGAGGAGCACAGAGAAGAAACAGTTAGGCCACTGATTATGCGCCACGAATCACATCAATGTCCAACAGATCCACTCCCATCTGAGCTCTTACCCTGGAGTGCCAGCCACCTTCATCAGCTCCTCCTTTGTCAGGCCGGTGAATTTGACCTCATCCTCGGGAACCTTTAGCTTGACGCTGCCGTTTTTCTCGCCGCCTGCTGCTTGTCCATCGCTGGTCATGGGCTGCTTCTCCGGGTCCAGCTCATTGAGCTCCACGTCTTTCATATCGATCTCAGTGTCCTTATTCATGTTTGTTAAAGTCTGGGTCTGTTCAGTTCTTTATAGAGATGTGGGGAAGAGAATACAAGGGGAGGGAAGAGCAGAAGGAAACAATTTTAATTATGAAGTTAATTTGTCTTATTACTTATTAGCGAGGACAGGAAGGCTGTGGCAGTCTGCTCTCACTGTAAGAAAAACTGTCATCAGTATCCTCTTAAACCAAACCTTGTTTTCACAGTTTTAAAAAAACATATGACCAGAAAATGGGATCAAGAGTGGTGATAATAGTTAAAAATCATTTGCTTAACCGAGTGGAAGAGTCATAAAAAAGATAAAAATCAGTTTACACTACGAGAAAAACGAAGTGCCAGCTGTTCTTACAATATGCCTCCTGGTTGACGCGTAGAAATAATGTCGGTTCACCTCTTTAGCATATATTCTTATGTTCTATTCATTAAAAAAAAGTCTTATGTCAGGCCATATACTAAATTGCTGATGCCGGCTGGCTGCTAACCACACAAAGAAGGAAGGACAGTTTATGACCGGGCTTGTGACGCGCACGTTGCCTTGGTTTCACTAATAGCATCGCTCAGTTTAGCTTGTAACACAAATCTAAGAAATGACTGGGGAAAAAAGCCTAGCTGGTTAACTCAATTGGATCATTACCCGTCGTGCTTTACAAAAAATATATCTGCCTGTTGACAAACAAAGAAAACTCTGACGTGCCCGCTCAACGGTTGTCTGATGAAATCCTCCCCATCACTTGCAACAGGTTGCGTCTAGCTAGCTACAAACAGCCGCGGTATGAACGGAAGCGGTTTTGTCTTCAATATAAAAGCGTACCGTCGCTGTGCGGAGAACAGCAATGAAAATGACAACGACGGAAATTAAAACAGTTTTAGCAGACGATTCCTTACATGTTTCTCTTTATTTCCACTTTTGCAACGTGTATTAAACGAAAAAAATTGGGTTTTGTTAGCTAAGTCTTGTTTACCCGGAAGTCCTTTTTTGGTCTGCCTTGCCGCTGGTCGGTCAGCGAGGCGAAAACAACGCTCCAATTTCAACATAGCGAACAACTTGGAAAAAAACAAACAAACCAGAAAGTCGCGATTTTATCCAGTTTAGTGAATGAAAATATCCTAGGGTCAAATCAATTTAATGGACTGTAACGGTTGTGTAAGAAAATTCCGTTCACGGATGATGAAATCGAGCACCAAGATTAGCGTGAGCTGTCGGGACACGAGGCAGTAACATCATGTTCCTCTTAATTTAAGGCGGTTCAACTCCGTATCAAACATCCACTTCACGGCAGGACATCCGACAGGCTGAAGAGGAAAAATTACCTGAAAAAAGCAAGGTGAAATCCGTCCGGTTTTGTTGTCGGGACTCCCTTCTAAGTCCTATAACGTTTGGTCTCTTATTAATCTTATTGCCAAGACTCGGCATGTGTTGTATTTATATTAGCGTTGTAACTCCGCCTACCGAGCAAGGACCCAATGACTCTCTCTCTCTCTCTCTCTCTCCAAGCAAAAACTATATTTATCCCATCTATAAAAAACTTAATTTATTTGCGCCCTGACACCATTTGTGTCATTCTATTCTATTCTATTCTATTCTATTCTATTCTATTCTATTCTGAAGAGTAGCACATTGCTTGCATCATCCTACAGTACTGCTTGAAGTCCAATATGCTGTCACTTTATTATGTCTTGATAAGAAGTGCTATCTTCAGACAGAAAAGCCTCTGAAGTTTCAACCTTTGTCCCAGTTTGTACAATAGATAGCACTTTCACTGTCTAAAGCCAGGGCAGATTTTCCTCAGGGCTGTTTTTTTTTTTCCAGTTTAGGCAATGTAATAGTTGAATGTAATAGTTTCATCCCATACTACAGCGCAGTAGGAAGATCAAAAATGTTTTTCAAATTATTCTGAGAATTTCATATGAAAAGTTGGTGTGTTGGCAGACGTTTATTATTACAACAGAGCAATACAAGTTCCACTGAGTAAATGCTATTTGTCTTCGATAGGTACCAGAAAGCAGTTTGGGGTTGCAAATATCATTTCCAACAACAAAAGCCATAGCTCATGTCAACCCTCAGTGAATTGATTAATAGATTGACTGGTTCCTGTCAGGGCTCCCGGTGGCGTCTGTAGTCTTCTCTGTTGAACTGATTAGATATCCACTCTGTTCTTCACTATAATCTCATTCCAGTTCCCAGCTCCTCCTGCTGTTTATCTGACTTGACTTTTGATGTTACAGCATCACTCATTTGCATTATTGTCATTTCTGCTCATCAACACCTTTACTGATTAATCAGTTTAGCTTGATGAATGATCATGCTGAGAATACAGTGCTAACAACCCCCCCCATCCAACATCTTGCATTACAACTGCACAATTTTCCAAACAATTCCTTTCAGCGGCTGACCAACAGTGCCAAAGTAATGAAGCCACAAAGGAAAGTAAAAATGTGACTTTTATAATTGTAGAGTGTGTATATGGAAAGATTAGTGCATTTGATGATGATGATCCAACCAAATATAGCCAAATAACATTCTAGGCTTTGATATTTTATTTCAGTGGTTGTCATTTTGGCCTGGTGACCCAGAGGGGCTGTCCAGCAAAGTGACGAATGTTTTAATTGCACTATATAATTTGCTAGAAATGATCCCAGTTGAGAATGTAGCCAATAAAAATGTTTATTCTAGTCGTAGGTCTCACTCTTACCTCTAGTATGTATGTCTAGTAGAAACAATTCAATACAAAATCAACAGCAAAAAGTTTCCCATATGTGGGTCACTGGCATCAATCTTTTCCAATGGAGGGGTCCCATGGTGTGTCTATTTTGGGGGTCTGTGACATGAAAACATTTGAGAACCCAGGTATTATTCCTATTCTTAAATCATAGCGCACGCTTTTGGGAAGGGGATGGCAACGTGATGCGACCGTGCAAAATAAATAGCTTGCAAATGCTTGTTTTTGCTTTTGATGATATTGCTGCTGTTTTTCTCCATGTGTAAGATGAGATTGTAGTTGATAATACAACTGTGTGGTCATTGATATTAATAAATAAAGATATCACATCACCCATACTGAATGCATTATAATAAAATCATTATTTTGCAAACTGTGACGTAAAATAAAAGTGTGCAATGCGATTTGTCAGTATGGACTCTATCCCGTCTGGAGGCAAAAATAACTGAAAGCAGTCTAGTGGGTTATATTACAAATGACACTTTAAGCAGCCAATCAATAATATGTTCTAGATGGCATTGTAAACATAATGTCCTGTCCTTGCTGGTGGCCATATACATTCCCCAGCTGTTGTTGACCTTCATGGAGTTATACCAGCAGCAGGCTATTAGGACAGCACATACAGTGGGAAGACTTCATGTAAAGTGTTGTCCTAAATTTCCCACTTTATTTATACAGTGTAATTGCTAATAGTGTGTTCATTAATTATTATGATGATGAAGAGTAGGAGAAGGTCGATGTTGTTGTTGTTGTTGTTTACTCAGTCCTGAGCAGTATAACATGCAGCCTGAGCGTCAATCAAATGCCGCGGCGCGTTCTTACACTATTTTAAGAAAACGCACCAGCTCTGCTCGTACCCAATGTCAGAGGTTGTTTATTATGTAGCCCCAGGTTACATAATAAATAGCAGGGATAAGGAATAACATAGGAATAATAGGTTACATAATAAATAACAGGGATAAGGAATAGAAAAAGGTTTAAGGCCTGAGTGAGAAGAGTAAAGAGAAAGAGAGCAAATGGGATGACTCTTGGATGAGCCTGTTCTTGATCATACTGATAAACATCCATTTTATTCTTTTTTTTCCTATTCTA
>OMKZ01039036.1:3250-22329 GCA_900302535.1 Neoniphon sammara | reverse complement strand
TGCTCTCAGTGTCAGATTCTGCCGCCGAGTCGTCTGATGCTCTTCTGGCTGCTGACTTCTTTTTTTTCCGCTTCTTTTTCACGCTCTTCTTTTCATCCTGTAAAAAGACATTCGATCAAAATCAAACACACTGAAGAGCTGCATTAAATGTAATCCAGTGTGATTCATGCTATATTACTTTGAGGACTGGGGTGTGTGCCAGCAGCTCCACAAGCTTTTTCATCACACGCTGAACACTGCGGGACTTACCTCATCTTCAGATTCTGAGGAGGAGCTGCTGGAGGAATCAGAACTCGATGAAGAGGAGGAAGATGAAGAATGCTTGACCAAACACAATAAAAGCAGAGCTCATTAGACTTGAGGTCATTCACTGATGAATGTAATGGAGAAACAAATCAGTGGGATTCTATAAGAAACCAACTCTACTATGGCAGCTGGCAATCAAAACACCGGAGAGCTTTCCTCACCCTGTTGGATTTCTTCTTCTCTTTCCTCTTCTTCTGAACAAAACACAAAACCAGAGTCAGAACAGAGGGCCTTTTTTTCTTTTTACAAGTTACACACTTGCAAATATGTGACAGGCAAGACATACCTCTTTCTTCTCTCTCTTTTCCTCCTTGTCTTTTTCCTTGTCGTTTATCTTTTTATCTTTATCTGTCATCTTTTTCTCTTTCTCCTTGTCTTTGTCACCCAATAACTTTTCTCTGTTTTTGGCCAGTTCTTTCTTCCATTTCTGAAAAAAACAAAAACAAAAACAATTGTAAATGTGTTTATCTTAAGCATTCATCAAGCACAATACATTACCAATTACTTCCCATCGCAGGTTTCCTCCAGTGTATTACAAGATTCTGTGTAAGACTAAACTAAATGACCTTTTAACAACATTTACATTACATGGTCATACTTCCAAATTTCCAGTCAGCTTTTAGCATTGATTTAATGTAGAATCTGTGTTATTGGCCCTTTTTAATGCTTAATTTCATGATTCTGTCTGTGATTTTGTTATCATAGAAATTACAGAGCCCTTAATGCTGCCACCAGTGCGCTCATGTCGGACCGCCTGTAAAAAGGCACTTGCAAGCAGGCTTAACAAATTTTCTGGGGGAAACCCTGCCTATCGGCAAATACACCTTCATCCAGACATGTAGCAGACTTTTGTGTGACAGTAAAGACAGTTGTAGCATGTTAGGCATGGCGCTTAATGAATAATCAGTCAAAGCTGGCCACCTCTCTCTTTGTTCAGCTTGGATAAAATACAATCTGAAGAAAATGGCTGGTGAAGGGTCAAAGGTCAATGTCATGGAAGCATACCTCATTCATTTTGTCCTCAAAGTCAGCCAGGGCTCTGGAGCCTTTCTTCTTCTTCTCCAACTGCTCTTTCACCTCTTCCCTGATAAGGAGACACACAATAACTCATCAGTAGTGCAGGCTATAATGTAAGGCTAGCCCCTCTTTTTAGAAGTTGAGTCAAAGAAATAAACAACTTGTCAAAAACTATTCACAGCTCCAACTTAACACATTACCACTGGTCAGCACTGCTGACATATGAGGTTACACATTAAACTGAAATGAAGGCTTCATATCAAATGATTCAAACTATTATGTTACTAACCCATGATGGCAACTAAATATGGCTCCTCCTAACTATAATTAACTGCTTTTCCAAGGCTATGTTCCAAGTTCAAAGCTAGAAGCTAAAGCAACAACCTCTCATTCACCATCACAGAGCTGTACATACTGGTGAAAATAACCCAACTGCCTGTGCATTGGATTTGAAGAGAAAAGTGGGATGTATCAAGCACCTGCAAGTTTACTTGGCTGAGTCAACAAGGATGAAGGCATTACCCCAAAACACAAAATGCACATTCAAAGCTGGTGCCAACTAGTTTGCAACTTTGCAGTATGACCAAAGTAACATTTAACTACTGTGCTGTCTTATGAAAGGCTCATTGCCTGAGTGGGTAGCACTGTTGCCCCACATCAAGAAGGACCCTAGTTCACCCATTATGTACACACACTCAGTTAACACCAGTGAAGATGGTGTCTCACAGCAAGTCTACTAGTGCTGCTCTGTATCAGCCATCCCCAACATAGCAGAAGAGGCTGAGAACTTGTTCTTTACCCATGTATTTATGGGTTTACAGTTGTAAATATAACTTGGTGTGTGTTCAAGTGCAATTTAGTCAAAAAACAACAACAAAAAAAAACTGTAAAGTTGCTATATATCTAACACCTGAACGTTAACAACCAGCAAGATAGCCATATCTTTGCATAATGTGTATCATGTAAATTTTTTGACATGTATTTGCCACTTTACTTGGTTGCTTGAGCATACTCTATTTGACATGTGTGAAGGCAATCCCAGGTTGTTACTGTGGTGCAGAACAAGTGCATAACATCTGGGAGACAGAGGTTACTATTGGCAAACAATTGCAGTGCACACTGCAATTGTTTGGCATTAAAAAAACTCTGTGCTGCACAGGATGTTTGGGGTAATTTTATGGTTAATTTTGCCGTTTTTGAAACTCTAAACAACCAGTTGCCAGTCCCTTTAGGTTTAATGCTTGAAGAAGACTGATATAGAGCAGTGGTAGCAAACTTGTGTTGTTGTTTTTTCATTTTGTTTTTGATGTCAAGAAATTGTTACATGGGTAAACAAACTTTACCAATGCTTGACCTGACTTGAGGCAGCATAAATTAAAAGTAGTTTTTGGAACTACTGCTTTAACAGAAGACCCATCACCCCCTCGTCACACAGCCCACACACACAATATTGGCATAGACAGGCTTCACTGTTGTCTTATTCTTATGGGGTTTCCTGAATGTAACCCAAACCAAAGAGCTGTAGCTAGTTTTGTTTGTGACTGAACCATTTACTCCATCTAGATGTCATGTAGAAAAACACAGGTGCAACCAGGACACACTGCAGGTAAAAACGGGGTGGCTGGGTTCTATTACCATCAGGTAATGTCACTGCAAACATTAATCTCACTCGGTTTGGAGGCTTGTCCTGTACCCACCATGTTGGCCGAGGTCTGCTCAGATAATCCTGAATAGTTGGTCCAGAGTTCTGCACGGGTCCCCTGGCTCTTGCAGCAGCTATGGGGTTGACATACGCCTGAAAGACGACATGAAGATGAAGGCATGTTTAGACATTTAGGGCATCTCTGTGGAGACTACCAAATTAGAATTGTTGGGTTAGCTAATGGGCGCAGACTGTGTCAGTTATATAGCCAGACAAGGAACCTTAGCCAATGTAAGATGGCTAGCTCAGTGTTAACTTCAGAGAAAACTCGTTAACAGGTCAGATAAACACCTTGATAACATTATAACGTTGACCTTCTGCAACTAGCACCTTGCTTGTGTTGTATTGAAATCTCATGTGCACGTCGCTTTGGATAAAAGCGTCTGCTAAATGCCAACTGTAACTGCAACTGTAACGTTGCCCCAGTAACAAACTATAAATACCATTTGTTTATTTGTCAAGCACGAACGTTAATCAGTCAACAGCTGCATATAATCATGAGCAGAAACAAGAAAATTGTGCAATATCCCCTGCTGAAAACATTGTGCAAAATAAAAACAAATTAGCTGGCTAGCATTGCTGAATGAAGCAGCTCCTGGTAATGAGCCCGCGCCATTTAATTTTAAGCATCAACGTATCGCCTAGCGGTATAAAACGTTGTACCAAACACTTCATAACGTGGAGATATTCACGTCTACTGGAAATCGGTTTCCACTGTATATCCTCAATAGATTATTTGTTAACATGTGCCTAAATTGACCAAAAGTGCCATCAAGGCCTAGCTTTGCTAAGTAACTAGCTGTGGTTAGCATCAGCTAGTTAGCCAACATATGAAGCACTATGGCGTAGCACCTCAGACGTTAGCTTGACTAATGTTAGCTTACTTACTGTAATTTTTTATCAACACTTTCCCGTCTTACAAATAAAACTGCCACACTACTCACCACTCGATTGTCTCTTTTTCCCATGTTGAATTATTCTGCGTAATGGGAAAAATATCACCGCAGAAGCCGCTTTCCAACATCAATGTTACCTTGCTAGCATTAACCTAGCTAGCCTCTTCAGTTTGTGTACATGCTCCACTGCTAACAAGAGAGCGTTCTACAGGCAGACAAGGTATGGCTGCGGCTGCCACCTAGCGGCTAGTTTTGCCAGCTGACGGTTTCATCATCATCATCATCATCATCATCATCATCATCATCATCATCTTCTTCTTCTTCTTCTTCTTCTTCTTCTTCTTCTTCTTCTTCTTCTTCTTCTTGTGTCAAGCAAAGTTTCAAAAATATGTACATTACTCCTGTTGTATGTTTTGTTTTGTTTATTTGTTTGTAGTAAACTAAAAAATTTCATACTACCTGGTCAATAAGATAAATTCAATTTAATTCTTTAATTCTTCTTTAAAGCCAAATTCATCAGCTCTTTTTCCTTTTCACATTTTTTTCAATTAATAACATATTCCAGACATGCCTTGTTTTAACATATATTTTTCACTGTATTAATCTTGTTCTGGAGATGATATAAATGCTTTCCTTTTAGCCCATTATCCCAGTGCTCTTGCCATTTTTGTACTGCTTTCCTCCACATTCCTCCTTTGACTGCTGAATTATACCCGATGGAATATCTCATTTAATTTCCCGTCTCTGCAAGACTTGTTTACCAAGAGCATCTGTATCTTTATTACCCCCCCAAAACAACATGAGCTGGTGCCCACAAGAGATTAACAAAAATTGCAGTACAATTCTTGAGTGCTCGAACTGAAGAACATTGAACTAGTGATCTTAACAGCAGTTTGAATTAAAGGATCTGAAGTTCATCAACAGAGAGCATGAGTCCAAATGCTTTGTATGTCTCCCCAGCCTCTACTAACTGTGTCAAAATGTTGAGGTGGATAGGTCTACAAAAGACATGTTTGCCACACATCAGTCAAGATGAGAGCTGGCATTAATGCAAAAGACACAATCGGACAGTGGTTATATCAGCACAGATATTCATTACAATATTATGAATTCCCTTAGAACTCAACATTGATTGTCTTCATTGCTGCCCCATTGTGAAGAATGGGACCAAAAACAAACAACAACAACAACAACAACAAACAAAAACTTAACTTTATATAACTTTAAAATGTTATATGTGTTTTTAGATTAATTGTAAGGTAATTACAGTCTTGTCTGCAAATATGGATGCTGTATGTGCTATATATAATTATGAGTGTTTCAGGGTTTATTTGTTTTTTTGTATGTTTTGTTTGTTTGTTTGTTTGTTTGTTTGTTTTGTGTTGATGGCCAATAGACTTTACAACACTTCTGTCCAAATGGTTGCAATCTAAGTCAACTAGAAAGACTTTGAGGCAAGGCACCTGCACTACCCATACAAACTATAGACATATAGAGTATTTCTCTACATTAATGTGAACTGATACATATTCCTGGACACATTTTCTGCACACATGCTTCCTTTATCCTCTCATTGATAAGGTGGTCAGCTGGTAATGAACATACCTAAATCTGCACAATGTACATGTTATCCACATCTGCATAATCATGCGTTTTAGTTTTTTTCAGTGCTCTTCTACACATGTAAACACTCTCTGTGAGCACATGGCCTTCTCTATGAATTTAAGCATATTTTTTGCACATTCTGTGTATGTAGTTTTCAGTTAAATTATATTCCCACTTTTCCCTTTATTTCTTATATATTGCATATTGATATTTTATAATATACTTACATTCTCAATGTTGCATATTTATTTATAATCAGGGAATAAAAGAAATAAATTTTTACTGTTGGGTATCTTGTTTGTTCAACAGATAATTTAACTGATGGCGTATGATGTTGTAATTCAAGACTGTGGATAACCATATTTCAATTTCCTTCCTGAGCATTTTTTTCATTTACTGCATCCGCAAAAGGAATGAATGAAGAAGTCATTTTGCAGTTGACACATATACTTGAGGTATGTTTCTTTCATATGTGTGTAATGGCTCTTGTACACTCTGTTCACAATTTTATATTGAGTGAGTTGTGGTTTTCTTTTCATTTTTTTTTTTCAATTTTTCATTTCAGTTTCTTTTCATTCTTCATTTGTTTAAGGAGTCCTTCCATTGGTTATTTATTTCTTCTTTAGTTACTCTCCAATTCATTATTATAGTTGTAGGTTAACATTATTTGTAATTAATCTTTTTAATCAGACGTATCTAAATATTCATTCTCACCCATGTTAAATTTATCTTTGAGATCCCAGGTCTTAACAAGACTTCAGATCAAGCTAATCCAGGAGTTATTCCAAAGTGGAGTATCAGCAGCAAATAATATATTTTTGTTCATATTGTACATATTTAGAATTTTGCAATATATGATAAATAAAAACAGAAACGTTGAAAAGCTAAGTGATGAAGTTATATGTTTGGTAGGTTTAGGCCTCCATCTTTCTTTGGGAATTGTAATAGTGAGACTTAATTCTCTTTGCTTTATTAGAACATATGAAAGAAGAGCCCATTGAATTTATTGATTTAAAATTGTGACTTGGGTGGAGAGACAATCATTGAAAAGATATAAAGAAATTTGGGAAACCTTATGAATATAAATAAATTGATTTGACTTGTCAAGTTAAGAAATATATTATTTAATTTTTCTAAACCTGTTTCAATATCTTTTGTAAAGGATAAAACTTTTCCTTCTAAAGTTTTCCCCATTTTATTTAATAATTTTATTCTCTTTGTTTATCATGTAAAGCCTCTAATATAGTCAAAAGTTCTATCAGTGTTTTCATCTGTGGTCATTATTTCAGTCATTAGTTTAGTAATTTTCTATCTTGATAATTGTGGGCATTTTGCAACATATTCATGACTGATGGGATTATTTGTTCAATATTTATTAGGTACAACAGCAGATCATCAGAAAACAAACTCAGTTTATATATGATTATATTTATTTTTTCACTCCTGTTTTTCTTGGATCCTAAGTATAGGATCCAGTATGATCTGAAATGTAATTGTTATAAATTGTATCACTGTGTGTTTTATATATTATTTTGATGAATGTAAATTGAAAGCTTCCAAATTTAAAAAAAATAAATTTCTATTCTATCCAATCAAATGGCATCTCTGTATGAACTCTAATTAGTGCCACTTTGACGTTATGTTTCTTTGTGTACTGGGTGATGTTTAAACAGATGCTTTTATTTATCTGGATTTATAATACTTGGTGAAAATTGAGCACTTTTTTTTAGTAATTATAACTTCTTCATTTTGCAGATATTTATATTTTCATATTATGCATGTCATTCTTTGCTTATCTCAATTAAGTCTATAATGTGACTGTAGTTATTTTGCATACCCTTTTAATGGTTAGATTCATATCTTTTCATACTTTTTCATATTTTCTTATTTATATGTATTTCTTATTTGTCGTGTCTTGTTACTATTTGGTGCTACAAAAGTTTCATCTTAGATATCAAATCAAAATATCAGGAATTACATCTTATAATTAATTCAAAACATCTCATAGTTTCAGTTTCTATTTAGCACAATTAACTAGCATGGAAATATGAAAACTGTAAAAAAAATTATAGGTTGTATTGACTTTATCTTTTGTGATAATGTGAAATAAAAACATACCGTTGAGGAAAGACTGAGATGCTTAACAAAAGGTGTTTCTAAGTATTACAACTTCAAACAATAATAATCAATGTGCTGTGTACAATGTTCATTTGTTCCACATTAATGCCAAACATCGACTAGCAAAGTTCATTCATTTGTCAGTTCAACATTTAAATAAATCCAAGATGACATTTGTATACAAAGCTGCTTTTTATTCAACTGGTACAACACAAAACAAGCCACTGATGCCTGTATTCATACGTAAGCATAATGCCATGATTGTGTATAAAATGACTGAATTCTGGACATCCACTACAAAACCTGCATTAGCAGATCAATGAAGGATTCTTCTCATTTATTGCCTTTACTTTCCTCCTTTGTGTAAAGTATGCAAGATACACTGTAGAATACACAGTCTAGTTTTCAGTAATGTTCTAGACTGTCTACAATTCATAGGCTAAAAACAAAATGTGACACAGGAGCATATGTGTAACTTGAATTATATATGGTAAATCAAGCTTAGTTGGTAGGTGAAACTTCTAAAAGCTCTACAGTGGACTTTAATCTCTTGTTCTGAGATTGAAATGTATGATTTATAAACCAGTTAAGTGATGAAAAGAAAGGAAAAGCATTCCTGGGTGTACAGTGATTGTTTCAAGTCTATGGAGACTAAAATAGTCTGTTCATGATTTTGACTATAAACCTCTTTCTGCAATACAAACTTTAAGGTCTAACTATAGCATTTTGAGATTCCATTGCATTGTATGCACCACTGACAACAGACACGAGTTGTCTTTAAATGGAGAGAATATTCACACAGTGCTTAGTTGAGTTGATAATTATATGTGAATCTATGTTGTTTTTGCCATCTAGCAATGACAACGGTTGCTTCCATGGCAAAGACAGATACAGGCAGTTATCTTCAGACAGTAATGACTTCTCAGTAACATTTATTTGATAAATAGACTATGACAGTAGACTATGACCAAGGACATGACTGGAACAGCTTGAAAGAAAACCTGAAGGAGTTGTGATGTGGTCAGTTAGAAACCGATGGTTGTGCAAACTGTGCCCGAAAGGCTTGGGCATTCATACCAAGAACCTGAGGAAATGAGAGTGTGTGTGTGTGTGCTAGCAGCACTACTTGTTAAGAAAAAGTAAACCAGTGTTAAGTATGTTACTGTTCTGCAAGAAATACTACATACAAAAATACAACTCCCCTTAGCTTGCTTGTTTTTTTTCTGACAAAAGTTAAACTTGAATATAGAAGTGATGTCGATGTTTAAAAAAAAAATCTACGCAAAATATTTGTGCATTTCATTAACAAAACCACAGTAAATTTCGAGTCATTCTCAATCCAAAATAAAGCAAATTTTCTGCTCAATATCCACGGAATCCAACAGCCCTGCCTCAACATTTTCAATAGACAAAATACTCTTCCCATACAACATTTCACTGACCATCACTACTCTACGTCTACCCGTTACTATGACATAGCTATGAACTCATAATGCACGTATCAAACTCCAAGCTATCTATCATTACAGCTTGTATTTAGTTAGCACTATATACTGTACAGTACCAAAGCCTCTCCTTTGTACATTCCTTATTCTGTCAAACTTTCCTTACACAGATTCTATAATCATCCAAAGACTTGGCGTAATTGGTGTAAAACAATTTTTTGCCCCAGCATCTTTAAAATCAAGTAACACCTGGATGAGAATAAGCATATAAGACCTGTCAATAAAATTTAAAATTAAATACACAATGTTGGCTACAAAATTCTGTGCCAAATGTACTCATGTTCAATAGTGCTGGTGAAACTTTTAGGCTGGCTTTACACAGTGTTTCTTCCATGCCATTTAGTTTCAGGCTGCAAAATAAACTTATACCATCACTATATCGCCAAATTCATATGGAAAATTCCAAATATGCAAACGCAATTCATGATTTTCATTGGATGGTTCTCCTATGGAACTCCAACATGGCTGAGCTGCATGAAGTGAAGTTGCATTTCAGTTGCACCTTATAAAGCCAGCCTTATCTCCACATCTCAATCCTGTGTATTACTATATCAACAGGATAGTTAATAATATTCGTATTTAATAATGATAAATGCACATGATGGCTGCTTAAAAGCAAGTGATAAGCACCGTGTGAGTGATAAAGACTATTCTGAGGCCTGTTATCTTTCATCATCGTCTCAACACTGATGCCAGCCCATAATGAAGCAGTCTTTTCTTCTAGTGAGCTAGACTCCGTTCAAAGTCTTCAGAGCTGCAGAACCATTAGAATCCTGCTACTGGTCTGCAGTTACTCAGGACATCCTGAAGGTGGCAGTAATAAAATATGAGTAGAACTGGAATGATAAGTCATGACATGGCAGTGTGTGGCTGGCCTGTGGTGCCTTTAGATGTATCAATAGGTGTGTGTGTGTGTGTGTGTGTGTAGACGAGTATGCTTACGCTAGTGCATGAACTAAATTTTGTGTACATATCTGCACTCGTGCTTGTACTGTATATGTGCACACGTCTTTGTGCACGCACCCACAGTAAACATCAATGCAGGCGAGATCCATGCTGACCACCCAGGTTCCTGGCTGGTCCTGCCCACCATCAAGGAGGCTCTTTCCGGGCTGAACACTGGTCACAAAGAAGCTCTGCTTCATGGCCTCTAGAGTCCATCCATGCACCACTATCAGTCATTCTGAGATCTGTGTCTCTTTGCATTGTTTACATAGTCAATCAATCGTCGACATTTAACAGACTAAAAGCAGCAATTACAATCCATCAGTTCATGGAAGGAAGATAGCTTTTGTGCATTTTTTTGAAGAGGGGAGTGGGGGTGTCTGTATCTCTTCTTCTGTTTCTCTCTGCTCCTTTCACCCTCTCTCTCTTAGTCCTTTCTTAGACCTTTGCATGGGGTGATGAGGTTTGAAGGGGACTGTCAGGCAGCCCTCTCCTCCATAGTGGACTTGTTGCTGGGGATGGGCTGGGCTGCGTACACACTTCTACTGTGGCTGTCCACGCTGTGGAAGTAAGGGTGGGTCAGTGCAGCGAAGGCTGATATCCTCCTGGAAGGGTTGAAGGCCAGGAATTGCTGTACGGAGACAGGAGAAAAACGAGTGAATGAATGAGGATGAATAGATGGGTAGATAGACTCATGGGGAGATTACATGGATTAATGACTAGATAAACACAGGAGGATGGAGCAATGGATGTACAAATAATTGTAGGAAAACCCAAAGACCTAATACGATATCAACATCAAAGCAGGTTAGAAAAGGGGGTATGGTTAGACCTGCCTAGGTTTTGAGAAAGGTGAAACTCTTTATTTACTGTGGCAGGCTTGGATTAGAGTGAACAAAAGCTAACAGTACGCACCAACAGGAGGGACTTTCCTTGCTCGTCCATATCTGGAACCAAGTCTTCTATTGGCTTAGGGGGCCGGGGGGTGAAGGCACTCTGTGGTAGGGCCACCTCCTGGGGCCAGTCTTCCACTGAAGGTACTCCAACAACACTGTAGGGTGATGGTGTTGTCATGTCATGGCCATTTCCACAATTTTAAAACACTGCACAAATTCAATTCATGACTAGAAACACTCCTTATTTTGCACTTGAGGTCACAGCTCCAATCAGAAGTGACTGACTGTAGTATTGTTACATGCTTCTTGGTAAGCATTGAAAAAATGCGAAATGGTTTGTTTGATATCAGCCCTGGGAGGCTTTGCATGGGTTCTAAAACTAAAGCTATAGCATATAGGAGCTGAGAGGCTGTACAGGAAAGAGAAACAGTAAGTATATGATACTCACTCAAAAATCTTTCCCAGCTGATCAACGTCTGAGTTTCCTCGAAACAGAGGTCTGGGGAGAAAATGAAAAAGGTTTAGTGCAACTGGTACTGCTTTAACATATGTTCAAATCAGGCTGAAGCTGTACTGTGCTATATGCTAAACACAGAAACCAAGTAGATTTAGGGTGTAGCATCAAGGGTTAAAATGATATTTTTCTTTAAGGGAGCTAGAAAAAAATAGCCCTCAGTAGACTACTAATGCTTCATCCAAAGGCCAACTTTTAAGCCACTGGCTCAAAGGCAAAGAAGAGGATGTTATTCTGATGTGAACGTGTGAAGCAGACACTTGCTCATAGCAGTGTCTCATGCGTTCAGGACTGTGCAGCAGGGGTGGTAGTACCACTAAAGAGGGGAGAGAGGGAGGGATGAAAGCAGGGAGGAGAGCAGAAGCAACAGGGCTGCTGGTGGTTCCTGTGGCTTTGGGCCGTCTTTGGACGCCCGTGGGCGGCCATGCTTCCCCTGGCACCCGCACAAATTCCAGCAGTCATCATCAGCACAAGCCTACCGGCCGCCGCACATGGCAGAAAAGGCCTATTTATCCCTCATGTGTGTCTGCTTTCGCTCTCTCTCCCTCTGCATGTGTGTGTAGGAAAGTGGGAGGGAGAGATGTGTGAAAGAACAGTTGGATTATTCTAACAGAGAGAAAGAGGTATGGGAACTAAAACCTTCCTGTTGAAGTTCCTCTGACGGGAAATAAGGATGTGTTGTCAAAGAGAGAACTTTCATCAAGAACAAACAGTGCCATGACTTTTGGGCAGTAAAAAAAGATTACTTGACCAATTATTTGAAGTGTTAAGAGTTACAGTACTTTTTACAGAAGAGCCTTACAGTTTGGCATTGCACTACATTAAAGGGGGACTGTGATAAAGAGCAGAGCACAGAAGTTATAAGCTTTCTTTTTCTGTTGTGTTCTGCTTGTAAAAGATGATCATTTGCCAGCAGATGTCGATGTAATGCAGGATATGTTCATGTATGTGTGATAGTGTGCATGCACTCTGTATACGGTACATGCGTGATAGACTTAAAGGTCAAGTGCACTTCACTCAACTGAGGTCAAACGAGCTTGGTTAGCCACCATGTGCTCCCTGCATTTTCCCACTTGCTGGAATCTCTGCATAGCTGAACACCCACACTTTCCTACAGACTCAGACACTGGGAGATTAGTCACACAGGGGTATTTTGCACATTTTTACAGTGACAGCAAATACTTTGTCACATGCTACAGGTTTGAAGTTCTCAGAAAACCCTCCGTATACTCAGAACTGAGATACAAAGAAATACAGCGCACCAGGCATCCGATCCAAAATACACGTTTCCCTTTCTTTGACTGTTGTATCTCTTCGTTATACATCTGATTTTAACAGGACCACATGTGAAGGTCTTTTGGGGTGAAGCACTGTGCTGAGGTTTTAAAGCCCTTAAGATCAGACCAAACCAGTTCTGAGCGTTGCAAGGGAGGAAAAAAATTCACCTACAGCAAGTCATCGTGCCAAAACAAGTAGGGCTGATAATTCCAAGAGGTCCATTTTTAAACCTGGAGTGGTTTGTCGGTTTGTTGGAGAGGATAACTAGATTCACATAGGCCTGGCCACTGGCATGCACACACAGTCAACAGGCCAGCTCCAGCACATACACACACAGACACACACACACACACATAGCAGTGTGCAAACACAAACGTGCACGCAAGGTTTGTTTCCCACCCATTGATTTACACATGCATATACGTGCACGTGCATGCACGCGCGCACACACACACACAAACACACACACAGAGTAAGGTGGCAGTAAAGGGAGGACCAAGGCTGGGCTTGGACAGGCAGCTGAGTCACGCTTCCTTAATGCCAACACCGCTCTGTCCCACATTCCACCGAGACAACCTCTGGAATGTGTGTGTGTGTGCGTGTTTGCACGAGGGTTTCAGCCTGACTGTCTATGGGTGGGAAAGAGACTTTGTGTGCGTGCGGCTGTGATTGTGTGTGTGTGTGTGTGTGTGTGTGTGTGTATGTATTTGTGTGTTGGGTGGTGTGCCCATGTATTTAACCCTGTGTGTTTGTCAGTCCGTACTGTTTTTGTACGTACATGCACGTTTGTGTAAAGTGCACATATACACACACACACACACACACACACACACACACACACGTGCGCGCCCAGTTGTGTCTTTGAGGCTTTTATCAATTGGACTCCATACTGTGAGAAAGCCAACACGGATGTGGGGCCTCTCCTGCAGCATTAACACAACACGTTCGACCTTTTCTATTGGAGGAATGTCAACAACAAGCGCTCTCTCCCCCATTCACTCAAACCGTGACTCATCTCGCCTCCATCCCAGCCATGCAGATGCAGACTTGCATGATATTTGTTCAAATTCCTTTGACGACAAGCTACCAGCTACACTCGCTACAGTAGAAAGTCACTGAGAATCGTATAAGGAGGAGGACTACATGTTTCGCGATGAAAAGTCCTGAGCTGACAGGAAGGTATTGTGAGGGGAAAACCTTTGAAGTGTGCATGAGTCATGAGATAAATGGTTTTGGGGCTGGGGTTGGAATTTTCTGACCTGCAGAGTAAGGTGACACAGGGTGAATAGGGGCTGTCACTGCACAGAGGGGCTCCGACACAATGACTAATATTATGCAGAAGAGATTTTCAAGCTGATGTGAGTGTGCGTAAGCCCATTTGTTACCACAGAAGGCAACTCATTTAGGTACCAGATGACTTTTTTGATTGGCTTTCAAACCACAAGAGGGGATATCTTATTCGTCTGTTTCTGAGCTGTCAAAGACCAATTAAAACTTTTATTGGTTTGCAGTTTGGCTGAACGGCATTAGGCAGGTTTCTCTCTCCCTCCTCTTGTTCTCTCTCTCTGTTTCTCCCTCAGTCACTCTCTTTCTTTCACTGCTTCTCCCAGGTGCCCTTTAATCTCTAACAGGTGGCCTTTTAAAAAGCCATTTTAATCACCTGCAGAGGACAGAGAGAGAGAGAGAGGGAGGGAGAAAAAGAGAGGGAGAGAGAGAGAGAGAGAGAGAGAGAGAGGGAGGGAGAAAAAGAGAGGGAGAGAGAGAGAGAGAGAGAGAGAGCGAGAGAGAGCGAGAGAGGTTCTGTTCATGGCCATCAAAGGGCCCTGCCTTGCTTTCCGCCTCCAGGCGAAGTTGGACAGGCGCCAGATTGTGAAAACATACACACACATACACACTCAGGCTATTTACAGCTTATTGTGTCAGGGAAAGAGAGGAGGTACCCCAACCTAGACAACACACACACACACACGCACACGCACACGCACACACACAGACACAGACAACTCACACCAAGATGCTACCAGACAAAGTAGGATTGTTCACCTGAGATTGCACTCATGTGCTAACAGGGATATTATAGTGTGTTAGGACCTCCTGTGCAAATAATAATTATAAATTTTTGTGTTGCCAAATGTTGATCCTGGGCTATTTGGCTGTAACATGTTCGTAGTAACCTGCATGTACAATTTCTTTAGGTGCATGATTCACGTTGAGAAGCGCAGACATGTATACATTTTAAGTAATTTTGTAACACTCATTATCTCTTAATAGTGTCGTATTTGGTCTGCATGGCATTAAAATTTCAGCCTTGATCTCACCTTAAGTGCAGCTCGTTCAACTGCAATTTGACCCAGTGAACCAAAGGGTTAACTGGGGCATTATGTGCAATCCTGACTGTGAATACATCAACTCAGCTAGCACCCCACTCCCGCTGAAACATCACATTTACTCCAATGAAAATGTTCAAAAAAGTGTTGCATGCCAACCTGACTCCAGGTTTTACCTACATGAGGGCCAATTTGGCTAAAATGGATTTATTCCAGTTCATAATACAGATCATATATCTTTTTTTGTCTTTTTTGTTCTCCCTTTACAAGCCTCCAGACCACAATCTGGAACCAGAAGATTTTCTCAGGGTTGGAAAGGGGATGTTTGCACTTTGCCATTAGAGCAGCAATAGTAGAGTTGATTCTGGCAGTGATCACATCTCTTTCCATTGAAACATGCAGATTGAAATTAAATTATGAAAAAAAAGAGGTCGAGAGAAAGAATGGGCGAGAGAAGCTGCTCAATAAGGATCTGAGGACAGACAGTCTTAAATTAGTAAAGTTAACACTATAGTTTCTGACCACTGGGTGAACTGCAGACTATAGCCCGTTTATTCTGAAGGAATCAAATTATGATCACGAATGACAGGTTATCAAATGCGGATTGATCTATGACCGAGGCTAAAAATGTTAAGATATACTATCTGGTAAAATGACAGGATTTTCTCTATATGACTGAGTCACACATGACATTAATGGATCTTTACACTGAGAAGGATCCTGTCTTGCAATATTACGCAAGGTCCTATTCTAAAAGCAGGAAACAAAGAATCTGAAGACAACCTCTGTCCTTCTGCTACGCCATCTTAATGTATGTGAACACTTAAACATATCCTCTCCGGCACAAGGACGAATTGTCATGTGTCACCATTTGTGCAGATGAAACTCAACGCATAACCTGGAACAGTTCAAAGGACACGGCGGCCACAGATCCCAGTAAGGTTGGATGGTATACACTGGAACCTAAAAATATAAATATCTGACCAAACCATCCAGGCTACCGACAGATTATAATGAGCAAGAATGTGTTAGAAGTTATTGTTGTTAAAGTTGTTAAAAGTCAAATGTTCTTTTGATTCCACGTCACCAACTCATGACTTACAAACTCTTTCTGTTTGTTAAATTAGACATTAGCACATTTCATCTCCCAAACCAGCGTTCCAGAGAATTTATCTATGGCTTTGTCCTAAAGGACTCCTATTTTTAAAGGATTACAATAGACAAGCTTGTGCTGTCGAGTTAAAAAGACGTTGGGACTCATTCTATACACACACTGATAATATATGTACTGTATATTACACAAGCATAGGCCTGCCACCCTTCAACATGCTGTGGAGCCCGTAGACTGAGTGCCACTGAGTCCCACCTGTGGTGTGTGTGGGTCTTTACACAGTGTGGCTACGTGCACGCAGGGGAGTGGGGACGGTTGGGGAAGGAAACATAAATTACTGGCTGGGCTGCTCCTCCTGGCACTCAGCCCTACCTCAAGAAAGACTGTGCTTATCTAGGCTGGGGCACACCACTGCAGCTAGACCCCCACTCACACACTGCGCCACAGAGGAGTATGCCATGGATCGCTAATACTAAGACAATAAAATATGTCTTGACACCTTTAAAATAATCCCACCCCCTCGTCCCATGCGCATGCACATAAACGTTTTCAGAGATGGTCTGTTATTACTTTTGCTCTCCAGCGAGCTAAGTTCGTTAGACCACAAACTGACAAATACCTTCACCAAGAAACAGAATCCTGACTTGCGTGCTGTAACCACAGCAGGCGGCATGTTATTACTGTAATAGTTTGATAAGCCAACCGAAATGCGATTTCTCACTGTTGACAATGCATCTGACAGGTGTCAAGGAAAAGATGACAAATTTGAACACCCTAATAACGGATTCTGTAACAATGGCAGTTGATTTTTTTTTGTTTAATATACAACAGAAATTAACCACAAGGGAAAATTCTGTGCACATTACAGCATTCACACATTCTCTGTACAATTCATCAGGGTATCAATACAAGATTTTAGAGTTTTGCACACCATATCTTATGTAGGCAAAATTTCAACGAAAGACCAGGCCAAGAACATACAGCAGACATTTTCTACCACAAATCTGGCATATACCTATCTGTATTCATGCAAACGACAAAACTGCACTTCACGACAAAGAAACACTGGCAGCTGACTTTCAAAGGCACGCTGCAGCTCATCACAAAAATGTGAAGTCACAAGGACATGCAAGCACTGAAATGAATCAATCTGGGTTAGATGGGGTCGAATACATAATCCCAAAGATCTGTGATCATGGTCATGTGGTACACTGATACAAGCAGGGGTTTTCCACTGCATGATTTCAGATGGCACTATTGTAATCCACTGTAGGTTATCCAGTGAAGTAGTAAACAAGGTGGTTATAATAAGGCAAACAACCACCAGTGGAGACAAAAACCAATTATATGACAAGAAAAGCATTAATTTGTGCTTATTTCCTTAAGATGCCGTATCTTCATGTAACACTCATCAATTTGATACTACTTATAATTTATAATACAAATTTAGTCACAAAAATTTATAGCGACAAATACAAAAAAATGTAGGTAAAATGCATGTAGGTGGTTAGGTTTCACCTTTCACGACACTCCCAGTGACCGCTCTGCATGGCCTCAATTAAGAGTGGCTGTACAGTGGATTCACACCAGGTCAATCTGCCACACATTAACACTGAGGTGAAAACAAAAAATGTGTAGAGCACATACCACATATTACGACCACGGCGACATGGGTTTGATTCTGACCAACACCCTTTGCTGCATGTTACCCCCTCTTTTTCCCCCCATCTTTCCTGTCTTTCTCTACAGTCACTATTAAATAAAGCAGAAATGCCCCCCCAAAAAATCTAAAATATGCTAATGTACACACACACACACACAGAGAAAATGACACAACCACAGTACGCCGCATGACAGTAAGATCATTATGGTGAATGTGGGGCCAGCGTGTGTCTCCCATAGTGCTGATGCATGTCACCGTCTGTGTGAGTGTTTCTGTGTTACCATGGTACACCACACTGAGAAAAACGGTTTTTAACGAGTCAGTTGGCCGTTGCTGAGGTGTCAGTGCGTGGTGTGATTTGAGTGTGAAAGCAGTACAGTCTGAGGATATAATGGAAGCGAGTTAGGTAATAATTTGGATTCTTATAATGATGTGTTAATGGTGCTGCTTTAGGATGAGAGTTTTGTCTGTACGTGGCTGGACAAACGTGGCTTATGTGACAGCTTAGTGCCAGTGTGCAGGTTTGAGTCCCCTTTCAAGGCCTCTCGCTTCTGAAATTAAACTTCTCTAAATTGACTTTTCCCTCCTGTCGCCATGTTAACACTCCTTGCTCGTCTCCACGTTTTCAGGATAAGTCAGAGCCAAGGACAGAAGTAAAGAGAACTGAGGAACAAACGCCAATATTTCAGTTTGTAGGATTTCGTGTCGTCTCCCGTCAAGCTCTCACCTTCTCCTGAACATCTCAGCGAAGATGCAGCCGACGCTCCACAGGTCCACCGGCGTGGCATAACTGGACTGCAGCAGCACCTCTGGGGCTCGGTACCACAGCGTCACCACCTACAACAACATGCACGCGAACAGACACACACACGCAGAGCAGAGACATACACATAAACAATAAGGCGATAAGAAGTGACGTTTACATCCCAAGACACACACCCGACACCTGATGCCACATTTCAAAACACGTCACGAAATATAGGAGTTTGATCTGAAAAACAGTCATCGCTATATTTGAGGGGGCTCTTCACACACACACACACACACACACACACACACACACACACACACACACACACACACACACATAAAGCTTCTCTGCCCTCAGCTTGGGGTTGCATAAGACATGAAATCATATCTGGCAGAGCAGGTCTCTTTGCTCCCGTTTTGGTATAGCCACATCACACACTCTTTCC
>OMKZ01039026.1:27498-41385 GCA_900302535.1 Neoniphon sammara | reverse complement strand
TTTGTCAATGTTGTCACCACATCCATCAGTAAAGCATTGCCAGTCAGTACATTCAAAACAAGCTTGGAGGGAGGAGATGCTGTCCTCTGACCATAGTTTAACAGTTTTCGTCACTCTGTCCAGACATCTGATGCAGTAAAAAATGCTATTATGGTAAGAAACCTGCAACCCAGGCATGAGAATGGATTTATAGCCATCCTTTACATTCCCATAGCATACATCAAGTGTGGTGTTTTTCTGAGTGGATGGGCAGTTCACGTACTGTTCATATGACCTCAACGGCCTTTCTAAACGGACATGATTTAGGTCCCCTAAGAAGAATTTGGGAGCATCACTGCAGGTGGAATCCAGCCTGTGTGACAGGTCCGTAATCACCTGGATGGCTGCAGTGGCGTTGGCACGGGGGTGAATGTAGATCAGTGTGAAGAACAGTTGAGGGAACTCACGTGGGAGATAGAAGGGGCGTAGAGAGACGGAGAGTAACTCAATGTCGGGGGTGCATATTCTCTCCCGCACATGTATCGTCTTACAGTACATCTCGTTTACATAAAAGCGGACGCCTCCTCCGCGGCTCTTCCCAGTCGTGTCCTCGGAGCGGTCCAGTCTAGTGGGACAGCTGAAACCAATGAGCGCCAGCTCACTGCCCAGGTCGCTCTCATTCAGCCACATCTCCGTAACCCCAAGCAAGCAACATTCTTTCATTTCCTGTCTGTATTTTACTAGACTTTCCAACTCATCAATATTCCGCCTCAGGGACTGTGCGTTCGATAAGAAGATAGAAGGCAAGGGGGGCAGCCGACGTCTGTCATCCAGGCAGAGCTTTTTAACTCTGCGTTTAATGCCTCCTCTTCTGCCTCTTTTTCTCCACTGTGGCTACACTGACTGGTGCAGGCGAGGGGCAAAATTTCTGGCGGAATGGTTGTCAGGATTTCACCCTTCTCTGAAGCTCGAAGTGACAATAGAAGCTCCCTGTTGATAGCAAACCGGCTACCATGCTGGAGAGCAAGTTTCCCCCCTTGACAGAGGCTACAAACGAGCGTCAAAATAAAAACAAGTACAAACAAATGTACTAACGATCCCAGAATCTTGATCCCGCACTTGAATCCTCACACACCACACTAAAGGACGCTTTCACAACATGTGAAACACATAAAAACCATAGATAAAACAATAAAAAAGGGCGGTGCAGCTGTAGTGGGTCGCACACCACGGAGCGCCCCGGAGGATACTACAACACTGACCACAAAGAGGCAGTGCAACACCAGACTGGGAGATTGTTGGGAATATTCGGTAGCCAAAGTAATAAAAGTAATAAAGGCTACTGTTTTGTTAGCTAGAAATGCCTGTTAACGTTAACTAATAATGTAACTTTAGCCCTGAGTGTCGCCCTCTAAAGCCAGTACTAAACCTTGCAATCTCTTTATGAATTGGCTAGTTTTCCTCTTGTTGTTGTTGTTGTTGTTCTTCTTCTTCTTCGTCTTCTTCTTTTAACACAGAAACAGTCAAAATTTTAAAAATACTGAATGCTGCCACAAAATATCACTTACCTCTTAGCTTCAGTCCAAAACTGTGGGCATTAGCATTGGCTTTCCAAAACTTCAGCTGCTGCAGTACTTTCATTACAATTCAGAAATTCAACTTTGAGTCAGAGAGTTGGCCTGTGTAAAAGTACAGGGAGTTGAGGTGTGGAGGGGCGACTCAAGATGTAACCATGACAACAAGTCATTTCAAGTCACTGCAGGAATTTCTGAACCTATTGAAGCAATATCTGTGGTGCTTAAAAACCACAGACGTCCAGTCTTTTCCTTGACTTTTGTTTATCACTCCTCAGGTAAGTAATACATCTGCACTTTTCTCAGGGTCATCTCTTTTTGAATTACACCGCTTTGGCACGGGTGCTGAAGAATATCCATATAATATGAGGCAGCCATCGCCTGCTGCTTATAATGAGTTGCCATTTCTCTTCACTCTTTTTCATTATGGCTCCTGAAATTCTATTCAAAATATCTGTAAATGTTCCCACAAAGAAAATTACACTAATGCACAATCATCTGTCAGCGAGCTTTTTTCCAATCACAGACAGAATGCATCGGGTTATAGATCAGCAGATGAGCTATGGGCCTTCTTTGGAGCCGCTTATTCAGAACACTGCAGAGAACTGATATTTTCTTTCTGTTTTTGTCTTGTGCAAAGACACTTTATCTGAGGACTGAATACTGTTCCCGGCATGGTAGTGGTTCCCGACTACTTGGGTTGCCCCAATAATGATACCGTGATATTTTTGGACTAAAGCCACTGATAGCCATAATCTGTTTTCAGTATTTTTTCAAAGAGAATCCACATTGTGTACACTGTTCAAAAACAGGTATTTATGATGTACATTCCATTTTCTACAATGGAGTTTGATAGAAAGGGGGAAAAATGACTGTCTAAAATAAAAACATTAACTATCAGGTTTTGGTGTCAGTCCCTCACAAAATAACAAATATTCAGAGTTTCCCCTAGTGTTTTATTCTTGGCAGGATTACAAAAGCCTCTGAAACAGTGTATACAAAATGGGACCTTGAAAAGTTCCACTGAAACCCAGGACAACATTACAAAGAGTACTACTGATCAATTCTAAAATAAATATGTAATCTATATGTAATATGCATGTAAAATGTAACACTATCATATCCATCATATCAGAGGTGGATGACCTTGACTGGCTGATCCGATTGATAAATTGTTAATAAAAGTCCAGAATTGGCCAGGTCCAACCCTACTGATTACACCATGAATTTTCTATAGTCAATCGTTAAAACCTATAAACCACTGACTTCTCTGTGATGAAGTTATATTTCTGCATTGCTCCATGCCCCGAGATTCCATTAGGCTGCAGAACCCCCTTTTCATCTGTCTATTAGTCATGTGTATGAGGGCCAGAGTGGCTGCCACCACAGTGAGAATAGGGAAGGCACTATCAGGTCATCTCAGCACTTCTGGCCCAGCAGATATACCATCTCTGTCAGCGGCCCAGATGGATGGACTCATTTTGGAAGCTTTGATTTTTCTAAGAAGAACTTACAGTAGACCGGGGGAAGACCACCAATCTTATCTATCATTTATTTTCTAGATAGACTGAGCACTTTTCTCCAGTTTCTGTTGCTCCATTGAGCAAAGAATATTTTTTGTTCCTCCAATTAGTGGAGACCTGATATTGAATGCATTGTAAATTACTTAAGTTGGAATCTATTGTTGAGAAGATAATGAATTATTCCTCCCATTTTAAGGAAGAGCAGGTTTAGTGTGATGCATGATTTCACAATCAGGTAAGTGCTACCCATTTTTAGAATTCACGTTATTCCTTCGCCCAAAGAGAGTTCAGTCAGTGTGGGTGAACTTGCACCGCTCTTTTCCAAAGCTAGAAACCAGAGAATTAGCCCTGGAACTGGCTTGTGAAGTTACTGCTCCATAGACAATTTATGGGGTGGTGACATTGTTGACCCAGAATTTTGTGTGTTTTTGCAGCCAAATGAAGTTTAAATTCTGGTTCATATCCGTTAGCGATACAAGACTTCATTTTTGTGTGACAAGTCAACTCATTAAATCATTAAAATGGGCTCAACTTGTGAAAAAACGCACTCAGTCATCCAACTCCAAATTACAAGTTGGAGTTTTGGGTTCATCCAGGATCATTTCCCTGATTTCAGTTTGGTGGTGGCAGTGCACAACAGGAATGGCAGAATACACATAGCTTTTTATTGTTTATAGGAAGACCTGAATCAATATAAGAGTGTTAATTTACTACTTAAGCAAATGGTCATAAACTGTTGGTATTCACCCTGTATATGATCAAGTCATGCATGAATAGTAGCCAATCTCCCCAAAACTTTAAAGAATTCTTGAAAGAATTAACAGCCCCAACTTGCAAAAATCCGGTTAAAAATGTTAATGCCCCGACATTTTCACACAGGAGCTGTTTGATATACAGACAGCAGAGTGTATCTTAGTCATTTTGTAAGGGTGGTGGAATTCAATTACTTTGTAACAAATGAGTGTCTCTGTATCAGCGGAGGAAAAAACAACAACATTGGCTTCTAAATCAATATGACTCCGTAGGTCATTCAACAGTGGTAATTACTTTTCCCCTGTCCATAGTAACAGCAATGATTCAGCCAGAGCTTGTGTTAACACCACATTTTGGCAGAAGACAGGAGATTAGATAGGGGATGCTTTTTCACACCCCGTCTCCTGCCAGTCAAAGGAAATCCTCCTTTTGAAAATTGTGATTAGCCGACTTCCTCCTCTGTCTCTCTCTAGTTTTTGCCATCATTAACTAGATCCAGATCATGACGGGCTCTCATTTGAACCATTGCTAATGAGCGAGTTAGGCCGCTGTGATTGGTGGCTGCGGTACACAAGTGTCACGTACAGCGACATATCAAATGTCAGTGTTTCAGTTTTAATTTTATTTTATTATTTTTTTCTTAATTGGAGATCCTATTAACGTTATTGGTGTAGGTATTGTGTTACTGCAGTCTAGCAGAATAATGTGCTGATGCCTTCTTTATCTCATTCACTTTCCTCCACAGCTGCAACCTAAATACACTGTATGTACAGTCTATTGTCTGTATATAGAGTGATGTGTACTGTATAGTGTTCTAATGTGAACCACACATGTCCCCTGTGGTCGGCTTAGCAGAGACTTTTTAATGTCATTTTGTTTTTTAAATGTCCTTTTTACTTTAAACCTCATCATATTCTGTTCAGCACAGTGAAAGGAGAGAGAGATTTTTTGAATATGGGCAATGCAAAAAAAATGAGCCTTTGTTTTTGATTATGATACTTTAAAGTTAGGTAGATATTTAGAGAAAGCCTATATCCTTTATCGGGATACAAAATTTGACAAATTTTATATTAAAATCTGAATTGTCTATGTATTTGAAATTGTATGGCCACTTGTGCGGTTGATATTACATGTTATTGCTGCATGACTTTTTTTTGTTTTGACTAGTAGTGCTGTCTTGCAATCTCATGTGGGATGGGCCATATAACGTGGCATGAAACAAAAATAAAAAAATGAATTCATTCATATAATAGTAGGAGACAAGGCCCTCAGGTGCCATCTTTGCAACGCCCCCAGGCGGTAGGATTGCAACAAGACCAGATCCCTCTCTCTTTGAATGGGAAGCTGTCCATGTCTATATTTTAGTAAATGTATTATCATTTGCATTTTATATTTAGGAACACTGTGAAATTGTGTATAATGTGAAGTGCTAAAATTTGTGCAAAAGGACATAAGTGCCACTTTTTTTTTTTTTAACTCACCAATGCTTGTATGCATGCACTATAGGCCCAAGAAACAGTGAGATTATCACATTCTGCTTTGTGGCAATCCTTGTCATTGCCATGTTACAGATAGAACGTAGTTGAGCCATAGAGATTCTTTTAAAAAGTCATAAATTTAATTTTTATCCATATTAATTCCTAATTTCACAGTGTACGAGCTTGCAGTGTTGTTGTCTTTGAGCTCTTGCCTCCTATTATAAATATCAAAGTTGTGTGGCTACACAATATCTGAAAATGTGATTGGCTGGTAGTGTGTCTTATGTTGACATGCCACCATCTTTTAGCACTTCTTAGCATTTTAAATTTTCCCGTTGTAAACTGAGGTAGTGGCTCATCTCCTCCTATTATAAAAACATCTCTCACCTTAGCCTGCTAGCTAATTAGCTAACAAACAAACAAACAGCTTTGCTCAGGTTAACTGAGCTGACTCTTCTCCAGCTACAACTCAGGAGTTGAAGACAAGACAGTGTACTGTGTAACAGTGACCCACATTTGGAAACTAATGTTACTCAGTGGATCTGCAGCCATGCTGAAACCTTTTTTTCATTTATTCCTTTTTTACCTGTGATATATTTTATTATATTGTTGTGATATACTTTTTAATATTGTACACAAGTAATTCTCCAGTGGACCTTCATGATGGCAGCAGCCATTTTGCTAGAAGATTTGTGACACAACTGCAAAGACTTTAACGTATAAATGTTATACTGTCTGTGTGTGGTGTTGCATTTGTATCACATATGGCAGTGTGTGTGATTTGTCAGCACAGTTTGTCCATGGACACTGTAGAATGGGGGAAGGCGGGTGATTGGTTGTTTGATTTGCACCAAACAGATTTTAACAAATGAGATTACAGCCTCAGGAGCAGCCTGGAAGAGCAGATTTTTTCTCCGTGAATTTAGTTTGGCTCATGCCCTCTGTATTTAATGCTGATTTGTCAAAATTGTGAGGGAAAAAAAGTTACGCACGCAATCTTTAAAGTGATAATGCATTGTGATTCTGTTTCTCATACAGATAATAGACAATGACAAGCTAATCTGGATCAGTTATAAATTACCCAGCAAGCATTTGTTGGGTAATTCAACCCCTTGATGCAGGTTCAACTCCAAAAACAAATGAGCACAAAGTTTTCACAGTATAGTACGTCATGGTAAAAAAAAAAAAAAAAAAAAAAATCAAACAGTTATGGAAATTTTTAACTGATATCAGAAAGGTATTAAAGTCTTGATTTCACAGAAGTAGTAGCTATGTATGACTAGGGACATCATCGTAACATTAATTTTAGCGTTGCATAAACATGAGTTTTAAATACTGAAGCAGGCTGTCATATCAGTATCTATTCAACATCAAAACTTTTGGTGTCTAAACTCGCTCTAGAAACAACTGCAGTGTAGATGACAGCACATATTTCTTTTTACATCCATTAACTGCGGCATCATTCAGTTTATAGGGTCTCAAATGGACTATACTTTTATTGAATATGTACCAAAGATGGCGCTGTGCCTCTTAACTCATATATCTAACTGATGAGAATGACTGCTGACACCAATTTATCTTCAACTGAGTATAGGGATTGCAGTTAATGGGACTCACTTGCCTTTCAGGAGTAATTACACGCAGCATGTGAAATCGAAGATGGTTGACTAAGATGTAACATGCTCAGTCACTATCTATAGTCCTTCAGTTCACCTTGATAAACGCCTGGAAGCTGTCTGATATCACTCGGAGATTAGTTTTCCAGCTTTTCCACTGAAGGCAGGAAGTGTCCTTGTGTTTTATGCAAGGAATCAGTAGGGAACTTGTGTGAGCTTGATCTTCCCTCGTACTATCTTCCCATTCTCAGTTCAGCAGAGAAAACATGCAGTCGATCATCATTTGTCTTTGTGATAGAAGTGTCCTGCATCTGAGGATAATGTTGCGTTACAGGGCTGTTTTCCTTAAATACAGGGTGGTTTTGTCCTTTGCACCTCACCTCTGTGCAATAATCTCAGAAATATTCGACACCTTTGGTCATCATGAATGTTTGATGTAATTATCCCCTTACAGGAGGGCATAATGTATCAGAGAAATAGGTACAGGTTGAAATGTCAAATGAGATCATTCTGAATGTGTTATGTATGAGGGTGAGGTTACAGTACAAGGACAGACCTGAGAGAAGATGACTAGTGATTGACAGTGAGATTGACAGTATTATTGGTTTAAATAAACCAATAATAAATTACATATTTCTTACAGAATTTATCAATATTGGTTACTATTGGTTATACTGGTTGTGTATATGAAGCCCTAAACCAGAATGGATCCTGATGCAACGCTAAATGCTGTTACAGAGCATTTTTCTACTCTGCCAAAAGGTTCTGGTGGAAGCATTGATATGTATTTTAATTATTTATTTGTTCATTTAGAGTTATAAAAATGGTCAAATTTAAAGATGGTGAATGTGAGCAGAAAATAATGGCGATCAGTTTGAGCCTTTAAAAACCCATATTGGTCAAACTTTAATACCACTGAATAATTTGGTCCAGTGGGTAACACATGAATTTTCCATGCAGAACATGCTGTTAAACATATGACACTGTCAAAGACCCTCCCATGCCTGCAGCAGTCCTGACGGTCTGTTCACTCTCTCACTCTTACAGTCCACCATTTCCTGTCTGCATCCCATTTGTAAGCTCTACTTTGATATTAAATCATCACAGAGAAATTACTGCGTGACTCAAACTTGACGGTTCAGGCATTAAATCACAGTGAGGGATCTCATTCCCAGCTGAGAACAAGAAAACAATCAAATCCTTTGCTACTTGCCAACAGTTACAGCAAATATCAATCAGTGTAGTATCAGAATGATAAAATAATCTGGGAGGGGAGAGTGAATGAATAAAGCTCTCTCTTCCCATACAGCTAGAGTCAAGGTGCAAGCTTTACATTCATAATTTTACTCAAACAGATGTGGAGTACGCTGTTCGACCCCATGAATATGCTGAGAGTACCAATAATATTAATTAAAATGTGGTTGTATCATTCCCATACTTTTGATGTATGATTGTAACGCACGCTTCCGTCAAATCAGTTGTGAGACAATAGCCAAATGAAAATGTAGCGTAGTATAGTGCTACTTTTCACCAGTGGATAAAAATATAGTCAGATGCCTTATTTGTTAAAGCATCAGAACAGCAATATTAGCGAACTTCTCAAACATTTAAAAACCTCACATCCTGGAAGTTACAGAGATGGAAAAAATACTTGAACTTCACTTTTCTCCCCCGATCAAAGCTTTCTCCGGTGATAACACAGAGTCTCCTTTAGTTTTTCATGAGTTTTCCCGCTGGGGACAATGATCAGATTTCTGTTTCACTGCTCAGGTGTGTCTCTTCCCTGTTCTGACACAGATACTGTGAGCAGAGCGGGAAAAACACCCGGAACAGCTCCATCTCCGCACAATATTGTGCACAATGTCATTTCACCCTACGTCCTCATGCATGTGCTTGAAAAACACATAATTGTTTTTGATTGTTGCACAGGAACCCACTTTGCTCCCTAACCTTACTCATTAACCTCACCTGCTTCAGTGGAGTAGCTCAGTGTAGGTTGTGGTAGTCACTGCTTTCAATGAGTGTGAAGCTGAAAAAGAACATTCTCGCTCAGCCAGCCTTCCCTGGATAAATAGGCAACAATGAAGCAAACCCCAGGATAAACAAACACGAGTGAAGTGAAATTTGCTCTGAGGGAGATAAAATCAAACAGATCGAAACCCTCGTTACTTAAATATGAGGTGTAAGGAGGGAGTAACAACTGTAAATACACAGTTAATCTCATTATCAGAAGGACACCTTCACCTGATATGAATTACTACTGGAACCAACAGTGCTGCCGATGCTCTGGAGATAAGCAGCATCCAATTTGTTTGCCCATGTGCTTAAAAGCTAATTTATCCTGGCCTACTGCTAAATGATTCAGCTGCTGTTTGATATGGGACTGAGCCCAGCACGCTGATTGATCTCAGAAATGAATTATGGAATTGTCTGCCTGCAAATAAAGTCGCCCTCGGCCGCTTGGCTCCATTCATTAGGTTTTGTAGTGCGGTGTGTGCCGTCGTCGCTGCGGTACATCACAGCGCCGTTAAGGCTTCTAAATCACCCTGTTTACTGCACCCCCCTGAAAAATGATGATTTGATTATAGCGCAGAACAAGCCCCTCGTGGCCACTCTAAATAAAGGTTTCACTGTCACTCCCACTGTGGGGAGATGGAATGGGTTTTGAGAAAGTAAAGGGCTCTTTTGGAAAAAGGGCTTTTGTAAAAGAGCAGATGCTGGCTAATGTAACTAACTTGCGCATACCGAAAAACACACAGCCAGAGCGATATGACGACAGGTGCAAACAGTCTCGGTAGATTAGCAATCCACCCAGTTACAGAGCAAATATTACTGTGGGCAAAATAAGACATACCATCTGGTTTGAGCAACAGCACCTGCCTGGGTAGTCAGCTGCTAGAAAATTCTCTGTGGCATTTGGAAGCTGGTGAGAAACTGAAGACGTGCTGTGCTGGTACAAACATCATGAACCCAAATGTTGCTGCCAGTCACTACCCATATGCTTTGAAGGAATACTCCATTTTGGGCAAAATACCCTTTTTCCGACTTACCCAGACTGAGACAAGATGTTTGATACCATTTTCACCTCTGTACGTCCACTGGTTCCCTTCCTATGGGTAGCACTTCATGTTAGCTTAGCATAAAGACTTGAAGTCTACAGGAGTCATTAACCTACCTCCATCAAAGTGAAAAAAAAAAAAAACCTTACAGCAACTCCGGAGCTCTCTTATTTACACAATGCATCATGTGTATTTGAAATACACATCTTGGAATTTTTTTTTAAAAACAAGAGTCATTTTAGGGAAAGTTTGATGGCAGGAAGTATAAGTGCTCAACACAGGTATTCAGCACTTAGTTCCTACCATCTATAGTTCCTATCACCTAACTTCTCCTAAAACAGTCCTTGTTGTTTAAAAAATTTCCAAGATGTGTATTTTAAATACACATAGTACATTGTTTATTTTTTTCACTTTGACAGAGCTAGGCTAATGGCTCCTGCAGACTTCAAGTCTACAGCTAAGCTAACACAAAATGCTAACCATAGGAACCAAAGCAGTGGACATAGAGAGGTGAAAATGGTATCAAACATCTCGTCTCAGTCTGGATAAGTCAGAAAAAGCGTATTTTTCCCTAAACATTGGAGTATTCCTTTAAATGTAAGTGTAATAGGAACCAAAGTTTGAAACAATGTCTCAGGGAAAATTTCATGTGGGCTTTCTATCACGTGAGACTCGTAACCTGTCGTTGCTGATGTCATACTGTATCCTCAGTCAGCATGAGAGAGTTTTCTCTTGACCCATTTACTGCACAGTCAGATAATGGAACAAAAACAGACAAACACTATCAAGAATGAGTGCCTCACTTCACCCACCCTTTCAGTTTAGGTCTATGACACAAGATAATCCATTTAACCAAGCTGGCAAAAAACATCTGTTGCACAAGATGCATGATTCAACCGACTAAGTATAGCCAAAGAGACAGCTGCAATATTTATGAGGACGTGTGCTAAATCTCTGCAGAAAAAGTCAGGCGGCGCAACTTCAGTCTGCCCCCGCTGTCATGAGGGGAATGGAGTAGAGTAACACGCACATACACTCACGCTCAGTTACCTAATGGAGGGCTCTTAGGCACTAGATATGGGATTTCATTTCTGCCATCATAGACAGCTCATATATATAAAAAAAAAACAGAAAGAAAGATAAAAGTTTTGGAAAAGTTCAAATTGTTGTTTACACAAATGCAATCCTCCTGCACTTGCAGTCCCCCGCCTGCAGTGTTTTTGTCTACTTGATTTCCTGCAATGACGAGTTAGACACATTCACATACAGTATAATAGCGCTTTCCACATTTTTACTTGTCTGGATGGGCCTGGATTAACTGGCCCATTAGCCCTGGGTTATATTGGCTGCTAGCCCCAAGCTAAACACACAAGCCGATCTCACAGAGTTATTCCAAACTTTGGACAGGGTTTGGCTTGTCTCGCATCAGAAAAAGTTTAGTTTCAACTTTTCAGAGTTAAGGAAAGCAGAGCTAAGTGATGCAAAGTAAAAATGAGGTTACATTTGCCATAGGCTACCCTTAACTTGGGGGTAAGGACTGCCGAGGGCTGAGTATGTGCAATGGGAGAAGCACTAATGAAGACTGCTAGAGGAATACAGTAGGAGGGAGAGACAGAGAGCTGAATGTTGAATGTACTGTATATGTAAAGTGCTAAGGAGTAGTTTCACTCTGTGTAATTAAACTAGTGGTTTAAAGCTGCACTAGGCAAGATTTTCTTATGTAACAATACAATTGTCTTATCAGCCTAAATCATAAATTGGAGCTTCAGCAGAGAAGCTCCAATTTACTTCTCAATTCAGCTCCTCTAATTGAGATGCTGTAGATCCACCCTGTTTGCCCAAGTGAAATTAAGGTGATGGGAATGGGAAATCTGCATGGCACACAGGAACTGATGAATCAAAACAGAGGAGCAAAATAAACTGTCTAAGCAACAGTGAGCAAACTTTCCATCCAGAGAAAACTGGACTTGTCTCGTCCCTTTGGTATTTAAAGGTTCAGTAAGTAACTTTTTTTGTTCACAGCTTTGACAAATTAACATTATACCCAGAGAGTTTGAGCCAAACTAAATGCGCTGAGAAAAAAATTAGGTCTGAATCTCAGGTGGGAGAAAAGCTGTTTGAGATCAAATTTTCAACAAAATTCCGCCCATTCTACAAAGTTACCAACACAAGCTTTAAACACTCACTGACACCACCTTACATAATTTCCAATTGGTGCCATTTGCACCCACCAGTGTACCCCCAAATTGCCTAGTTTAGCTTTAACCACATTTTGCAAACATTTTGATATTGTTCGACGTCATCAGGTTAACCTCATGAAGGTCTAAACACCGACATGTCACTCACTAATAAAAATCTCTAACAAGTAAGACGAAAAGTAGGAACCTTCTGTTTCCTCTGATATCGAACCATTTCTCTGAGGCACCTGTCTCTTTGTAAGCTTTTTTCCAATATTTCAACCAAATTCAAATTGTGACATCTTAGTATAACTAGCCTAAAGAAATGACACCATGTTAGAGATGATCGGTAGCTTCTATTTCATGTCAGCGGTGTTGCTAATGCTGGTGTTTCTCAAAATGAAGACCACATCACATGCACAGGAGGTTCTGCTGTCCATGTGCCATACGTGTCAGCTCTCTGTAAGCTATCATCATGCACCAACGCGGCCAAAACCAATTCCATTACATTTATTGTGCTTTTGGGCATTAAAGCAGTTCTGCCTCTGTTTCCGGTGATATATATATATGGGCTAAATTTGATTGCATTGTCTGTTTTCTGACTCAATTCACCGCCCACTGGTCTGCAAACAGCGAGCGGTGATCTGCTGCCTAAAATAAGATCCTGCAGTGAGACCATTTGACAGCTCGGTTTTTGAGAGCATCACAAATTCTAATGTTCCAGGTTGGGTTCAACTGAATTTGTCCTGCGTTATTGACATTTCCCAGGCCCTGCTATCTCTGCAGCTTGTACCCAGAGGGAGATTGATGGGCGGGTATTACCAGATGAGAAATATTTTCATAGGTTTTTGCTTCTGTTTTTTTCCCCATCAAAGCAATTTGTCAGCTGGAGCAGGTGGCATTTCAGATGACACCGCATCCAACAATTCCCGGATAAAATGACAGTCTACTATAAATGCAGTGTCTGCTGTGTGTGTGTGTGTGTGTGTGTGTGTTTATGCATGCGTGACACCATGTGTGTGTATGTATGTGTGCACGTTTGTGTCACATTATTGATTCTGCTGCTAAACAAAATCTGTCAAAAACATGCATCTAGACTGTGGCTCCACTTTACCCAAAGAAATCTGTTTCCTCAGGCTGTCAGCTAAACTTTTAATTTGTTAAAATACATTCGCACAATCAATATCACCCGTGAGCTGAATTAATGCGAGCTGCACTGAGTCGTTTTACAAGGCAGCTGTTTCAGGGTGGCCAGACCACACAAGCACACCTAGATATTGTTTTCACACAAACACATATCCATTGATTTCCCAGCAGAGGCATTTTTTTCATAAACTATAACTCATACTCCTCTGACGATGAAACTGTTGAGGCACAATAAATGATTCAGCTGACTGCTATCGACTTTTCTGCGCCATTATTCTGTGGTTGCTTCGTAAAGGTACTGTCAAATTCTTCTCAGGTTAAAGTCAAGGTACCACAGTTGAAAAGGGATAAAAAACTACTGGTGTCCACATTCAACACAATGGATAACATATTCAAATACTGGTTAATATTTTAACATTTGCAGACCAGAATACTCTCTCTCAGTGGATAAAGTCAGAAAGCATCTTCCTGTTTTATTCTCCTGAAAATAAAGTAGTTTGAAATCTACAAAGTGTTTTTTTTCTTATTTATTTATTTATTATTTTTTATAATTTTTTATAATAATGATAATAATAAATTAAT
>OMKZ01039026.1:8159-26783 GCA_900302535.1 Neoniphon sammara | reverse complement strand
TTTATTTTTATTTATTTATTTTTTTTACAGAGAGTCAAGTTTTAACTGTGGCCAGAAACTTACCATAACCTGAACTTTATTGTTTTATTTGCCTGTGTCTTAGCTAACCTTTAAACATAATGAACAGCTGAAACCTGTCACCTAATCTAATTTGTGTTGTTTTATATATTTTATGTTCTCATGTAAATTTGTGGCGTAGGAAGGTAATCTTCATAGAATTTGTTGACACCTATTAAACAAAACTTTACATGACTGCATGGTTTTGACTACTCCAGGCAGATTTTTTTTTCTGCAGGAGTGTCTTAATTTGTGCTGTGGTTTTGTAATTCTTTAATGGTGGAGGAACATAATCATTGTAATCATCATGTAATGACCACAATATGTCGAGAATGCTTATTTCACCAAATTTTGTGAGGCAGTGCTGCACCTGGTCACCTTGAAAAAACAAAACAAAAAAATAGCAGGGTTCAGCTTCAGCCAAGTCTTTTCTGAGCACCAGAGTTTATGTGTGTGTGTGTGTGTGTGTGTGTTATGTGTGAGACATTAGATAGAATTGCTGCATTGCGCTCCCTGGGGACGATATAAAAGCCTCTTGTCAACACGATCTCAGCTAACTTGCTGTCGGGTTGAGCGTCTGGCTAACTGATATGAGGCAGCACCCCCTGTAAGTGTTTTGTGAACCCTATCAGGTTATGTTCATCAGCTGGAGTGAGACTGGACAGGCCAGGAGAGAGCTGCTGTCCCACTGTCAGCCCTTTGGAAGGATGCGGCCTCTGCCCAGGCCGCTACAATACCTGTCCCGTTCTGGATCCGATGTCAGTTCTATAGACAGACAGCCTGTGCTGCCAACCAACTGTGACCACTCAGGTTACGTTTGCTCTCACTGAATCATATCAACTTCATCTGAGCTTCTTTATTAAACTGTTTACCACTCGCCTCCACAGGGGAGAGCCTGTCTGTGAAAGGTACAAAACGAAGCATTTTAGTGTTTCTTTTCGAGGCAGAGGTGCGATGAGGATGTCAACTCGAAAAATGCTTTCTTTCATTTATCAAAATCAATACCTGAATTTGTTCTTGAAAATACACCTTAATTTGAGTTTGAAGAGGTCAGCAGCTGAAAAAAGAAGGGAATTGTGCATTTGTGCATGGGTTCAGTCTTGAAAATAAGAACTCAAGGGAATGTGGTGTGTTCAGGAGTAATGTAAGGGAAAACTAAGGACATATTAACCCCTTAAACTCTGATTTTCCCTTAAATTTGCCCTTAAGTATAGCTTCAAAGTTACATTTTTTTCCTCATATCGTAGGAAAAATATCACATATATTCTGTATCTGCTGGTTGCAACACTTCATTGAAGCTACATCACACTTATATTGAGAGAAATATTCAAAGCCAAGATGCCATTGTTTTATGGCTGCAGCATTACATCAAATAGAAAATATCTACGTCTTGTGCATTATTTATACACATATAATTCAGCAGGACATATTTGGTATCTTTGGAAAACTTGGCATCTCCACTAGAATTTCAAATAAAGTTCTGAGGGTTTAAACAAAGCAGCTTGCATTTGTTAAGACAATTCTACTGATGGGACCGGCAGAGTTGAAGAGTTTAAGGGTTCCACAAGGGTTTTGTTGTGAGGGAAACCACAGTGCAGGATTGAACCAATTCTCATGGGAAGCTTAGAAGTTGTTAACTTGTGGGTGCAATTTAAAATGTCCAGCTCTTAAATCAAAACATGCTTGAGTCAAATTAAAAATGACTGACTTAAAAATACTGAAAAATAACAAAATACAAGCACATAACAAAAGCTTCTTAATTACAGCAACAGGAGTTCAGCCCTCACTGAGGTCTGAAAGCAGCTTTGACACTTTGAAAGTGCCTCTCTAGCACTTGGGAGGTAGGTGTGTAGGATTGCAACTCTCCCAAGGTGTGGAGCTCTTTAAACCTGAGGAGGTGTACGTAGTAAACTGTCCTTTCATCAGCCATTAGTCTAATTGAGCAACCATGAGCTTAAGAGAAATTAAAACCACTCAGGTTGTCTTTAAAAGTCAATTTGTATCAAATCTGTCCACATTACCAGACCGTATAATCTGTCACTTGTGTCTTGGCAGCCATTCCCTTAGTGCAAAGAGTGTTTTAAACAACACTGGTATATTGACAGATTACAGAAGTGTGCATATTGAAGATGCAGGCACCAAAATAATCAATAATATGGACTGTCATGATCCCTCTGCTAATGGATCCTCACAAGTGTAAGATGAAAGACTGACAT
Organism: Neoniphon sammara; assembly: GCA_900302535.1. Lineage (NCBI taxonomy): Eukaryota > Metazoa > Chordata > Actinopteri > Holocentriformes > Holocentridae > Neoniphon > Neoniphon sammara. Next base: position 24,510 of record OMKZ01039026.1, on the reverse strand, counting down.
ATTCAGTGGGAAAGAGTTCACGTATCATTTAGCTCTGGCAATTACATCCAATTTAGACTTTGAGCGGTGCAGCGGGCTGGCAATTATCTCTGTGACCTTAAAGTGCCAAACGAGAGGTCATCAATCACATGAGCCAATTTCTTTGCGTTTCAAGCTCTCTTGATTTTGAAGTGTGTTTTGCACAGGGTCACAGCAGAGACGGGAGTAAAATGAGCAGGTAAACAGAACATCAGACAGGCAGAGCAATAAACAAAGCTGCAAGTAGATGAACTGAAGCGGTGGCAACATGGCTGCAGAGCTATGCAGGAGTGCAAGAAACAATAAAGTTATTACAAAATTGCAAAGTACACCTGTAGACTCCATTCAAAAGATGTGCTTTTAAATTGGAGTGGCTTAAACATTTTTTTTTGTATTATTAAGCAGCTTGTCATTATGTCATCTCTAGTAGTGATTTAAATGTAATGTAGAGTTGGTAATGACATGTAAAAATATATACATAAGGCAACATGTATGCTCTGGTCAAATAAGTGATCACTGTTGAGAAAGGAGCCTGATTATCGATATTGAATAGAATAATCTAAACAAATCTTGTTTATCTGCTAAAACATAATTTGGGATTTTCTCATTTTCCATGCAAATGATAGGTGCTGTTGTATTCAATTCAGAAAAAAAAAATTAGGAAGTGGCTGTGACATTTCCTTGGCCTATCAAAATTTGTTTCTCTAAACAGCTGGTAGATGGACCATCTGTACAATATACTGTAGATCTGACCAAAGTGACAGCCAGGATGTGCATGAGATCTGCAGTCCTGGGCTTCTTCTCATTCTTGCTCCTCCTTATCCAACAGTAGACACTATGGGGAAATGTGTGATGACTTAACCTTTATCTTTTCTTCATTGTGTGTTTTAAAAATAGGATGTTTTTGTCTCTTACATTCAAGTGGCGCTAACTCGCAAAAAAGTCACGACCTAGCTTAGGTTATGCATTTTGGTCAGACAAAAAGCAGGTGTGCTCAAAATGATGATTCAAATTTATTTATTTATTTATTTATTTATTTATTTATTTTATAGACTCGGGACATTCTGTTCAGCACCTGCCCAAGCGTTTTCACCTCTCAGTACCCATTTACTGCACCAATTAAGCTTATACACTAAATTCCCACCAGCCAATAAGCATCTAATTAGCAGCCAGAGGGCTTTTTTTTTTTTTTTTTTTTTTAGAAAAGGATTGAGACTAGCAAATTAGCTGGGCAAGCAAGTTGAACTGACATGACTTGAAAGCAACAACCTACATTTACCAACACGTGTCCTGCTTCGGAGGCGCATGTTCTCAGTGTGTCTGTTATAGCGTCTGTGCTTCCAGTGGGCTGTTTGCAGTGAGCACCACCGCTGAAACAAACAATCTGACAAACACAACAAATTACATGGAATGATATGTTCAAAATCTTTAATCTCATGTACTCATGCTTCTAATCTTTAATCCTTGACTGAATTTAACGTTCATTACACTTTCATTCAAAACTGTTTTTTTTCCCCCCCTCTGGCGTAGCGTCTATCTGTTACCGGAGTGACAAGCACTTTCAGATGTTCCATTTTCACAGTCTGTACACATACATCTCTACATGGCAGCTCATGCAATTTACATGTACATCTCCCCCCTTAACATAATTTGTTCTCTTACAGGAGCAGTGCGCTTTCAACTCCAGATTCCCTCTGGTGTTGGGGTGAGAGCCATACATCCACATCACAGAAGGCTCTTGTGACTTTCCAATCGGTGCACGAATATGTAGACATTTAAATGGCGCTTATAAACATCATTAGAGTCCATGCTTTTGCCATGTAGGTCCTACAAATGTTTCCCTTTTGCATATTTCAAGAGATTCCATTGGCTGCCCATTTGGGCATAGTGGATGAGCGTAATGGTTCCTTATATTCTTTGTGTTTGGATTAATCTTTTTTAGGCTGAGGTTCATCAGTGCTACATTTCCAAGTCTTGTCCCTAGGTTTCAACCTTGAAGAAAGGGTGCCATCTTGTACTCTCCTCCTCCTCGATCTGCCTATCCACCCTCTCCTCTCTTTATAAATTGCCCCCAGTGCTTAATCTTCCCATTTCTGTGGAGAAAAAGAGGGGTGGGGGTAGAGAGAGAGAGAGAGGGAGGGAAGAGAGTGAGGTGGAGAGAAGGAAGGTCAGGAGGGAGGATCGGGCATTAAGGTTACTATGTCAGGCAGAATGTAATAGTCGAGTGTTATTTCAGGTTATAACAGGATGAAATTAATTTGGCAGCGAGTAGCCATGCCTCCTCCTCCTCTAAAAGTGCCACTGGGAGTTGAAAGGAATTCAGGAGGTTGGAGAAATTTGGAAGGCTTACAGCTGCGCTTTCAAATGTAGACTAGCATGTGTATTCTCTATTTTTCATAGTTTTTCATTCAAATAGAAAGTGTAATTTGGTTTATACCTCCTTTAGCTCACAGTCCCGGATATTCAAACCACTTAAGCAAATCCACAAAAGTTCAGAATAACATTGCGATGATTGATTTGACTTCCCCCCATATTACAATGATTTTCAAATTGTTTCGATTTTGGTGGTAGCCTACTTCACCGTGATAGGGCACTTGCAATCATTTATGCAGCAAAAATAAACAAAGTCCCACTTAGCATTTCCACAGGATTATGGTCTGGGTTTTCACACTCATTGAGCAACTCTCCAGTAGTTCTTTTGTGGATTTGCTCGAGTGTTTTGAGCCATTATGCTGCGGCAAGATCCATTTTTGTTTCAGCGTCTCACAGGGTGTCACATTCTCCCCTCAATGGGACAATGTGGAATTCATGGTCGGCTCAGTGATGGGAAGCTGGCCAGGCCCTGATGCAGCGAAGCAGCCCAAAACCATAACCCATCATGATGCTTTAGAGTTGGTATAAGGTCACATTTGATATTTCACCCAGGTGTTGAACATTGGTGAAGAACACGAACATACAAGAACATACAGTTTCTGGTGCTGTTTTGTTGTTTTAGGGTGTAAATCTGTTATTTCCGTTGGTAAGCTCACATAACACAAAGCAGCTGCAGCTCACCACACTGGAGCTATGACAGCGTTCAATGGGAGAAAGAGGTGCGCTCTCCTTTCATGCTGAATTTCCCCCTATACATTTGATTAACATTGCTGTAAATCAGTGACGAAGAAACCCTCGCTCTTTTATTTTTATGGGTTGACCTGGAAACCTGACGCCTTCAGTGCGATGCTGCTGCACTCCTGAGTTTTTCATCAGAGTCACTTTTGATGCTGTGATCCGCTTGTCATTTAGCCTACCGTTTACTCCCTATTTTGAATTAAAGCTGTACTGTAAAGTAGATACATAAAGATAGATTTTTTTTATCATACATGATAAAAAAAAATATTACCATTGTGTACACTGAATATACCATCCTGAGCATTCTAGACAACAATGTTCTGAAGGAGTCACAGTGTGTTGTCCACGCTGGTCTGTTTATTGAGTTGAAGGCGCCATATAATTCAGTTTACAAGGCCCAGCTTAGGGTACAGTTTGTTCAGGTATAAGCCACTGTAATTGAAGAGTGAATCTAATTGTTTAGCATTCAGGTACCTTGGTTTCTGGCATGCTGGTCTTCTTAGAAAGGGCCCCAAGCATTTCACCGTTTATTTGCTGTCTTTGTGCCAGTTTGGGGCAGGTCCATTCTTGGCAGGGTGGCTGTTGTGTTACATTATTGGACTAATTTTCTTTTATGACTTGCATGCTGAGTAGGACTGACTATTGTTTTAGTTGCTTTAGCTTTGTTAGACTTACCTATTCCTTATAACGGATTATGGGTAAGTGTGTGTAGAGGATTATCTGGGGTATAGTCTATTTAAACCAGCTCCACTCATTTGGAAGATGCTCGCTCTGGGGAATTTCCATTTCTGCCATCTGTCAGAGACTGGTGTCTTCATGTGGCTTCAATGCCTTTTTTTTTCTCTTGTTAGGAGTCCAGTGGACTCTTCTCTCTGCTCGTATGCTTTTGCTGCAGTTCCTGAACTAAATCCCCTGATGCACATGTTCTTACAAGAACTTCTGCTCTACGCCTGAACTCTTATTGCCCCCAAGGCCCAGTGCTTTATGACAAATTGTAAACAAAACAGTAACATAGTGAAACAGTAACTTTCTGGTCTGCTGCCTGACAGTCTTCCAGGGAGCCAGTTTTTCTCGAAGAACAATTTCTACAGGTCTTAAATTATAACATTTATTTATTTTATTTTTATTTTTTTCTGAGTTTCAAAAGCAGTTACCAACACTCAATTATTCAGTTTCAAGGGGTGAATTGTATCCTTGAAATAGTAAAGAATAATAGTAGAGACATCAGAACTCTTTCCATAACTGATATACACTAGCTTCATCCTTTTGACTTTTCCCAAATTGAGTATTTTTTTATTTGAAGACCTTGGTTTTGGCTTATTGTTCTGATAGCATTCCATTAGAACTAGACTATCAGAAAAAAATAATGTAAAGAAGTAATGATTCCTTGTATTTTCTGCATTAGAATGACTGTACATCCCCTTATCCATTTGCATGCCATGATGATACACTAATTGCAGCAATATTTGGTGTACCAAGATAATCACTGTCCATGTCACCCATTGAAAAATTTCTGAGTCCTGGATGTCAGAGCTTCCCCTCAGCTTGGAAATGCACCAGAAGATTGTGCAGACTTTTTAAATCACTGAAGGCATTAAAGTAAAATTACCACGCAACGATAGTAACAAAGTAACTTTGACAAAAAATAAATCAGGGCAGGAAGAGGATTGTAATGGACTGCCCATCTCAAGAGTTCAAGTCTCTGTGAATGGAAATGAATGGCTGCTTGGAGAGAAGAAAAAGCAAATTCAAACATAAAAAAGTATTTTATGCTTTGAAAATTGCCAGTGTTAGTAAAGTAGATGTAAATTGTAGTAAATCGGCTAGAACATACAAAACCACTGGTGTGGGGCTTTAACACTGGATTTCAGTGCATATGTGTGAAAGCCTTGAGGTAGAAACTAAGGTTGACAATATAATATCTTTACTCTTATACTCAATGCAGAAAGTAAGGCGAGGCATGCAAAGCAACATTTTTTACAATGCACATACACAAAGGTAATTCAGAGTGCTTTACAGTAAAAATCAAAAGTGCAGCAGCAATGCATAGTGCTTTGCAGAATAAAAGAAATGGGAAATAGTAAATGGGATATTGTAAAAATACAGTAAAATTAACAGAAAGAAATAAATCAAATAGAATATAATATAGAAATAGAAATAAAAAAAATAAATCACAGATAAAGCATCTCATAGGTAACAGTCGGAAACCTTTTAAACTTTGAAACTATTGTTAAGATCTGTAAGGGCATTGTAAAAGAATTACAGTTGTGGAGGCTTATTTTGAAACATAATTTCTCACAGTAAGGATTCATGAGGACTAGATCTATTGTGTCAGCACTGTTACACACAGTATAGAACTCAGCAAAATGCTGTTGACTCAAACTCTAAATACCTTTCACTACCTTTAATGACTTTGCCTTTGACACAGCTGATCACAATCAAATCTAGGAGTCACTTAGGTCTCTTGCAATACCTAAAAACATCTGTCTCTCTGCATGTAGGGCTGCAAACAGGAAGACAAATGCTGCCTGACAACTAAAGAAATGAAAGCAGAAGAAGCTGTCATCACTATGAAGAAATGATAAATACAAATAGCTTCCTGAAAAGAGACATTGTGTAACGGGTGAAATCATTTAAATCATTTAAATCATGTCCATTGATTCAGTGTCTTGAAACAGACAACCACCACTATAGTCTGAGAAAAGGGAGACAACATCAGCAGCCAATCAGCCACACAATTTACCCGTTTAATTGCTTCCTGGCGACTACCTGCAGTATTAGGCTACATGCTGTTTGTACATAGCTCAGTGATCAATCTTATTCTTTGATGTGCCTCAATATAAAGTACTGGATTTTCCTGGATTTTCTGGATTTGTTCAAGGTCTTTGAGTTTTTATCGCAAAAAGCATCTCATCTCATGTATTTATGCCATGACGCTTTACGGTAAACTTTAAAATTAACAAGTTGAATACCTACCAGCAGTCTGTAATTGCACCAACAGTATGGGAATTTAAAAGTCATGTAGAGGAAAGTAACTTTTGAGATTTCCTAATAGTTGAGAATAAGCAGCTACAGGCCAACCACAAGCTAGACCAGGCCCACCAGAGTGTGACGTCCAGTAGACATGTAGAAGGTGGGTCTTGGCTGTTGAATGTATTAAATGTTAACAGTAACACATAGACATCTTCTCTGAGCTCAACGGGGAGCCGGTGCAGTGAAGCGAAAATGTAAGTAACATTATCCATCCTTTTTATTCCAGTTCTGCCAGCTGAGCTTTGGACAAGTTGGAGGCTTCTTGGGGTGGAGGTAGTGCAGCTACAAAAAAAAAAAGAATACAGTAATCCAGCCTTGATGGAACAAAGGTATAGATCAGCTTCTCTGCAACTTGAAACAACAGTAACTTTTTGAGTCTTGAGATACTGAGCAGATAGAGAAACATAGCCTGTGGGACTGTATAGTAATATAACAAATATTTCTTGGTATTTCTCTTAAACCTGCATGGAGCACCAGATGGTGGAGTTGACCATTTTCAGATAGTTTTAGATAAACTGTCAGTCACAGAGTGGTATACTGCTCAACAACTGTTTCAAATAGTCTGAACTTCATCAAGACACTGACCAAATGGTATCTTTGTTGATAAGGCCAGGAAACGTGTTCTCTATTTATAGACTTTGCTTACCTATTGTCATTTCACTTTAAATTACTGGGTACAAAAACTATTGCTCTCTATGCTATAGTCTCTCACTACCAATAATATAAATGACTGTCTTGAATCCAGTTTCCATCCCCAACACAACACAGAGAAAACCCACTATCTGCTTTCGACATAAAAATGACATAAAAAGATTTCTGTTTGGTGCCACAACAGACAGGAACTATGTATTCATTTGAAATATGTATTATGTACTCATCGAAATAAAAAGGCTACTGCAGTCATGTCAATGGAATTATTGTGAAGAGCTGCCAGATTATACCAGTTTTTCATGTAAACGAAGTAGTGTGCATATAAACGTATCCAAATATGACTAATTGTATGCATATACTCTAGTTAGTTGTAACTGCATGTTACTGTGTGAATCACTGTATTCCAAAATAACCTGTCTGTGCACATCATTATGTATGGAAGTCATGTGGGTCGGCGAGTGTCATTTTGTTTTCTATAAACTGCAGGCCTGTGAAGCTCTTTGAGACTGCAACAGTGATTAAAGACTCTAAATAAACTTGAAATTCAACTTGGAAAACATGGTGACAGGGCTTTCAATATCTTGCAGAAATTCAATTTAGGAATCGGCGACATATTAGGGGTGCTGTATGTTCCTTCAGATTACACCTCTCAAACAAGAACATTTGAAAATGGATTATATGTCAAAATTCGAATAACTTGTACCACTCTCCATATATATTCAACATTTTGTATCTGTGTATATTAAAGAGCAGTGTGGCATCCAGCACAGCAGCAGCTATAGAGGGAGGTGTAGTCAGTATCCAGTTCTGTGTTTGAGTAGTAATAGTGAATGGGATGACATGCATTTACATTATTATTAACCCTTTATTTAAACAGGTGAGGACACATTGAGATTCAGAATCTCTTTTTCAAGTGTGACTTTGCTAAGAGGCAGCAACACACAGATAAAAACACATATGCTACCAACACACCATACAAACAACACATAACAGATATACAAACAACATGATCATCCAATAAATACTTAAATACCACTAAGAATAAAATTAAGGCAGATTAGAGGTGTGGGAGTCAACCCTGTCGCAGAATTGAAGAAAAACATGAGCAGCTCTGAATAGCGTCTGCTTCTAAATCCTAATTCTCCTGAAGTTTCAGTTTATTTTGGATCACATTCCAGTTTAAAGGGGCACAGAACCTAAAAGCTCTCTTACCCACGGTTTGTACCTTAGGTAAAGCGAGTAATGCATGAAATGAAACCTAAGCATGATGGACATGGACATAATTCCTGAGGCTGAAAGGCGTAGTGTGCAATGTCTGATTTGGCGTAGGTTTATGCAGACATTAAGTAGTTCAAAATTATGCAAATGAATACATAGTTCCTGTCTGTTTGGCACCAACCGGAAATCTTTTTATGTTACTTCCTAAAGCAGATAGTAGGTTTTCTTTGTGTTGTGTTGAGGACGGAAACTGGATTCAAGACAGTCATTTATATTGTTGGTAGTGAGAGGCTATAAGATAGAGAGCATTCGTTTTTGTACCCAATAATTTAAAGTGAAACAACAAGAAGTAAGCAAAGTCTATAAATTTTTTAAAGTGTTATTCCTTTTGATGAGAGTCGGAGTCTGCTTAAACAAGCAGAGTCTGAGCAGTTGACTTCTGGCCCTGGATGCTGGCTGCAGTACTTTATTAATGATGCGAGAAGTCTGTGCCAAAAAGACAGACTTTATCGAAAGGGAAGCACAGCTCTGCAGCAAAACTGGTTCAGGTTTGATTGAAATATAAACCTCCAAAAGTGTGATTTAAATTAAATGTTGAACGATGTTGCCAGACCTTTTGGACAGCCCCTCCCGTCCCTACTCTAATGCGTCAGCTGCTTGAGGAGCTTGTTTGTGTTGTTTCAGCAACACTTTGCTCTTTTTAGGTCATTTTCAATCTTATATAGTACCTGAACCCTTGTATTTACAGTACTTTTGGCCTTTGGGTGGCACTAGAGGAAAGGTCATGAGGTCACCAAAGTTGACAGGGTTCATCCCATGGGTAGAATGAATGTGCATGTGCTTTCCAAATTTCTTAGTGATGTTTTTTTTTTTTTTTTTTTTTTTATATCAAATTTGACATTTTTGGTCTAAAGGTGACACTAGAGGAAAGGTCACAGGGTCATCAAAATTAAGACGAATCTTTCTTTATTGAGTATGAATGCACTCACCAAATACCATGGCAATCTGCAAATTAGATGTAGTGATATCTCATGTGGAGCTACAGGAATGGACACTGTAACTGAGAAGCTTCATCCTGTGGAGACCATGAATGTGTTCGTCAAACTTCATGGCAGATTGTGAGACATCAAATTTGACATTTTGGCCTAAAGATGGCACTAGGAAAGGTGAGAGTGACACCAGAATTGATAGGGTTCATTCCCTGGGGAGCATGAGTACTCTCAGCAGATTATTTGGCAATCTGTCCATTACAATTAGAGATATGTTGTGTACAAGTCTAATGTTTGGCCTGAGGGTGGCACAAGAGGAAAGGTCATGAGGTCACCAGAATTGACAGGGTTCATCCCATGGGATGGAATGAATGTACTTTCCAAATTTCATGGCCATCTACCAAATGGATTTTGAGATGTGTTGCCTTGGACTTAAATGTTGAATGTATGGATGGACAGACAAATGGAACGGCTGACCAATACGTCCAGAAGGCACTGTGTACATAGAGGATGTAGCATAGCCCCTTAGGCTATACTGTTTTTTAAGGCTATGCAGCTCCAAAAGTCAGGGTCCTCTCTGTTACTAATTCTGCTATGATGAGCTGCTGTGAAACAATTTTGCCCCTGGCCCTGGAAAGGATCATGTTTTGCATGATGTCCTCCACCTGTCTCATTGTTGCTCCCACTATTCAAGAACATTCAGTCAGTGTGAGTATTAAATTTTATATCAACAGCCCTGTGGTATTTCTCCATGTAGCATTAAATATGCAGTGGTTCAACCTCTTCTTAAAAATACAGTTCTTGACCTCCTGCCTCCAGTGAAATGCGGTCCATCTCCAAATTGCCCTTTTTATCCACAGTTTCAGAAAAATGTTGTTTTAATCCAATGTCTATTATGAGTCAAAATAATAAATTACAGTCTGCTTTAGGCACTCCATCGCACAAAGACTGCTCACGACCGGATGACCAATGACCTTCTTTTAGCAGCAGACTGCTTTAGATCTTAGAGAGGCATTTGCTACAGAGGACCACATCATTTCATTGGAAAGACTTGGTTCATGTCAGGGATAAACCTCTTTGTTATTTCAAGTCCTGTCCTTCCAATAGAATGCTTTCAGTCACGATAGGCAATGGATCCTCATCCTCTGCAGCCATTACATGTGGAGTTCATCAGGGGCCCATTTTGGGCCCCATCTTATTTTACATGCTTCTACTTGGGCCAGTTATCCATAAACATATATATTCATCATTTTTCTGATGGAACTCACCTATATCTGCCTATGAAACCTAATAACACAGTCTATATGATACAAATATACAGTTATAATATCATTATCAGCCCAGCTGCATCCATTCAATTGATCAACCATGAATTAGACGCCTTATACTTAAATGTAAATCATGTTGCAAGACAAACTCAAGAAACTTACATGCAATTTTTTATGCAAATTAGAGTTTTGGCAAACAAGAGAGTTGTGTGATCTTGCTTCTTTAAAGTAATAAATATTTCAAGAATAATTGTTTGGATCTATTTGTGATCTGCCAAGATCTTTCATGCTTTGATTTATCATTTAGACAGCTGCAACTGTGTATTTCTGCCTCAGTTTAAAGTCCCTTCACTTACCTGCAACTTGTAGAAATGGTGCAGTTTAGATTCTTACTGGAGCACAAAGATCAGATCACCACAATTTTGACATTTAAGGAGTTATATCACCACATGTTGCAATAAATATATTTTACTTTTATGTTTCTAATTTTTGCTTTCAGTGATTTATTCTTTTATTTTATTCACTCCTGTGTAAAATGCTTAATAAGTATGTTTTGAAGAGCAATATGCAAATAAAGCGTACTATTGTTATATACTATTGTTTTGCTCACTTGTCACTTTTAGGGAAATGGGTCCAATTTTTCTCTTTCCTTTATGAAATTCAGAAACAACAATTCACAAATCATATAGTAACACATGCCACAGCTAGGAGTTGCATTTATATTCTAGGCATTCACCCTGTGTAGACTTACTTGCAATGAGTCACCAGTAGATTAACATTCCTAGACTGTAAACATTGTAAGCAACCATTTGTAAGGAGTTTCAGAGCCACACTGCCCTGAGAATGGATGTAAAATTACTCCTGTCTCCCTAGAATGATAATGCATGATAGAGTGCTTCTGGAGGTAAAGAAATGAGCACTATAGTGAAAGAAAGTAGGGAGGTTTTTTAGGTACATATTATGTTTATGTCATTTAAATGAGAAGCATCATGTCTGAAACATGATAATTTTTTATCAAACTTTAAATGATTTTACATGGTCATTTACATGTGTTGAGTGAATGTCAGTGAGAAAATGTGTTCTTTTTTTCAACTACATTTTTTTTTTGCAGCAGATATTGTAGGTGTTTTTCCCCCCTGACAACAGCAACAAGAATTCTTGATGAGAAGTCTCGAAGTTCCCAGAGACCATTTCTGAGAGGAGACAGCTAAATGGCTGAATTAATTTGGTGCCAGGATATGGCCGATAACAGCCCAGACAGCGAGGCAATATTCTCACAGAGAATATTTTTTGAGGAAAGATGTGCCTTTGAATCGGATCTAAAAATACAGCCAAACTTGAGGTCTGTTCTCTTGAATTCTTTGGTTACTCTCTATGCACTCTCTTTTACCCTTACTAAATGCATACACACACACACAAACGCACGCACGCACACACACGCACACACACACACACACACAAACACCCCATCAATTTATCCTTTGCAGTTCGAAGTGACAGTTCCATTTACCCCATGGAGAGTGTCAAGAGCTGCACTTGGACAGCCTTCAAGCAATTCCATCTATTTCCATCTATTTTGACGAGCAGAATCAAGTGATGAGTCTCCTCGGGGATTTACTTGGAAATAAGCCTACTTTTAAATGAATCGTAATTGAATTAGTAGGAAAAAAAACTTCATATTTAATGCTCACCAAATGTCTGTCAAAACCTCAGGGGGCACCAGCTATATTTGTATATATTTATAGAACCAAAGTTAATATGATGATGAACTATCAAAGAAAAACTAAGGATTTTACTCTACACAAAGTTACCAGAAATTAATTATTTAGTATTCAACAATTTAAATGATTACATGGTCAAAAATACTGCTATTTCGTAGGGGAAAAGTTTAAAAAATAGCTAATATTTTAAATATGTCTGTGCCAGCAATAATTCAATAATAACAGGTCTCAGGGCATAGGATTTAAAAAATTCCGGCATGTTAGTTGTTTAATACAGGCCATGTCTGACCAGCTTTTAATTGTAAACAGCAGTTCCCCCAGCACACATTCATATCTAAGAGTCAAATGAGATGAATAACATGCAGCTAAAATGTGGCCTAGGATCTATCCTAGCAGTAATTACAGAGGAGTCAAAGTCAGGCCTCTGAACATGCTGCTTCTGTCACGCTTGTTTGTCCTGCCACACCACTACGCCAGTACCACGGCAGCCATCATGGGATTGTGGACTCAGGGCTGATCACCCAGCCATCAGTCAATAGCATGCCTGCTGCTGGCCTATACAACAGCAGTCAGCAGTGGCCACAGTCTCTGCTGATTGAAGAACAATAAATGATAGGCTCAGATGTCTTTATTGAAACAAAAAACGCTTACACTGAGCTGTTCAGTACAAGCATGGTCCTTTACTGTTGGCCACTGAGCAGCTCCACAAAGCAGCTGGGGGTTAAAGGAATACTCTTGGGCAAACTACCCTTTTTCCAACTTACCCAGACTGAGACAACATGTTCGATACCATTTTCACCTCTGTACGTCCACTGCTTCGGTCCTATGGGTAGCATTTTGTTTTAGCTTAGCACAGGGGTATTAGCCTAGCTCCATCAAAGTAAAAAATTAAAACTTAAAGCAACCCTGAAGCTGTCTTATTTATGTGTATTTGAAATACACATCTTGGAATAAAAAAAGAGAAGTTGGACAAGTTAGATGGCAGGAACTGTTACCATCTAAGTAGGACTCCTATAGATTTCAAGTCTTTATGCTAAGCTAACATGAAATGCTACCCATAGGAACCAAACCAGTGAACGTACAGAGGTGAAAATGGTATCGAACATCTTGTCTGGGTAAGTCGGAAAAAAGGTATTTTGCCCAAAACGGAGTATTCCTTTAAGTACCATAAGAAGTTGCTGAGGAAGGGCAGAGTGTTACTCATTCTTATTCTCCACCCAGGTTTTCCCAGCAGTCTGGGGAATCAAACTGTCAAAACTTTTGCTTGCACAGGCTGATTTTGCCAAGTGGCTGGTGGTCAAAGGTATCCCGCCCTTTGCTGTCAACAAACAATCATGGCCTCTCCGCTCCCTCTATCAACACTTAAGAGGCTTAAGGAAACAGCGGTAAATAAACCGTGATACCTGATTTCCTCGGCAGTGGCATGAATGTACCGATTGTTTAAGGGTAACAGCTTAACCTCTTCAACTCTTCAAACTCTTCACCGCTCACATCAGTGGGTTCATCACTGCTGCGCGGCTGAGCTTTGTTCAAAACTAAAGAACTTTATTTCAACCCAACCCAATCCAAGAGAAGCCATGTTGCCATTTTTTACTGCCATTAAATTTAAACCTATTATGAAAGTCCACACTGGAAGATAATTCATCTTAACTTCATGCATCAGATTTCTTACACAAAATGCTTGCTAATGTCAGCCTGTAACGCTATGCAAACTGCACACAATATGTACTCAGTTAGCTAAAGATTAGTTCGCTAGCTAGACTTAGCTAACTGTGATATTCAAACAAACAACAGGTTGGTAGCTAGAAAGTGGCAAACAAAATACTTTTCTAATGTGTTGTAGAGGCTAAACTAACTAACCTGACTGACTCTCAAATGACAATGTGCTTGGTGAAGAATACAGAAATGTTCTGACTGGATAAAAGAGTTGATGGCATAGCAGCCTACAGTAAGGTGACCAGATTCCTGGGACCCTCATGTCTTTTAAATATATATATATTTTTTAATAAGAATTAAACAATTTAAACTGTTGATTTATGGGAGGCTAATCCGGGGACATTTCCAGAGACAGTGCAGGGACAAGGCACACAATCCAGGGACTGTCCCTGGAAATCGGGGATGTCCGGTCACCCTGGTCTACAGCATAGCATAGCATTTAGCCCACATCAACAGGCCACTATTTTAGGCAATGAGACACAAGAAACTGTATTTTACATTGTGCAATTTAGTTTATGTACAATTCTGTACTTTGAGTAGTGTTAGAAAAGTATGTGAAGTGTCCAAGATTTGGAAAACATTTCCCACCCCAGCTGGTTTCATGCTTACACTGCATAAACAATAACCAGATGTACCATAATTAACTAACGCAGTGTAAATATATTCCTGTACATTATCCCTTATTTATCAAGACAAATGGTATATTTGAGCAAAGAACATATCTCTTATTAAAAATAACTATGAACCATAGTTCACATTAAAAAAATTATCCTGTGACTAATTTAAGTCAGTAACTACCATTTGTCTGCCATTAGCTTCAGAAACAGTAAGCTTTGGTGTTACACCAGAGTATTGCAGGATTTATTTGTTATTTGATTTAGGAGAAGCCAGAAATAAAATAGTGTTCTATTTATAATGAGGTGAAACTTTGAAGAAAAATAGTTTCCATTTTTGCTCATCTCTTCTGGTGAGAAATGCTTTTGGAAATCTGTCACCTTTTATCCGCAAAAGCCTTAAAATGTCAACTTATTTTGTTTGTATGATACCCAAGCTTTCTTAGTTTCTGCACATTATTCTATTATTCTATGTTATGTGTGAATTCACAAAGAGCATACATTGCCCTGTGATGACAGACTTTGTGACGACCAGTGCAGCTCCCTCCTTACTCTGTGCCTCTGTCTTGCCCATAGGGAATAAGTGAATGAGAGAATTAGTGAGATGTGCCAAGATGGGATTCACTTGTGCCTAATGAGTGTAGTCAATGAATCTTTCATTAAGTCAGTTAGGAGAGTCTCTCCTGCTTGTGAAGTGACGACTCTCCCTGATGTGCACTTGCACGCAAATGAGTGGCATGGAAACACAACACAGAGCCTTCAACTGGAGCCTAAAAGCAGGAAAAGGAGTGAAATGTTAATTAAAAATACATGGCTTGTCTTATAGGGAAGCCTTCATATTTGCATACATTACCCTGTACCCTGAAGGTGCTGCCGACAACCGAACGCTGCATGCAACTTATAGTACAGTACAATGTAATTACACTTGTCAAGCATACTCCAATTGCAAACCATAATATTTAACCAGAAGCATCTTCAACGTGCCGGAAAATAAATTGCATTGCAAGTGTTCCAGCCGAGTTGATTGTGACAAATGCAAGCCTCTTTTCGCTGTTATGTGACAGTGTGCTGGCAATCTAGCCCAACAACCACTTGATGAATCTCAGAAAAAAAAAGAAACAAAAAAAAGGAACAGCTTTCCACATGAGGAACATCTGTAACAAATCATTCTCAGCTAAAGGTCAAACCGTTCCTTTTCGCATCACTCTGCTGTTACAATAATCTGGAGGGTTTCAACAATGCTTTTCTGCAATAATGTGTTTCACTTCTCTGGGGGCTTGAGATTGAAGCTAATTAGAGGAGCGCACCCTGCTGCCCTTTAAGCCCATCAATTATGGATAGGTACCATTTGTTGCAGAATTATCGAGAGCTTGTTTATTATTGGTGTCTGGGGTAGTTGAAATCTGCTTCTGACAGTCATAAAGAAAAGACAGCCGTTTCACATACAAACCAAGGAAGATTGCCTTAAATAATTGACGATGCTCATTTCAGCACCTCGGAGATGCATGTGTGAAAGCAGATGCGTGATTCCTTGGAGGCCGAGAAATCTACATCAACATGCTGCACAGTTCTCTAATAGGACAGGATAGGACAGAAATGCTTTGGTGCATTTCCTCTCATGCCAGTGTACATAAGTGTAGTTGCTGACAGCATGCATAAGGATAAGAAGGAGTTTTCTAGTGCCTATGCTATGGCCTGTCCACCAACCAACCCTATATTGCCCTAAATGCTCAAGTGTGAACTGAGCCTTTTTGCTTTGGTTTGTTAGAAATAAATGGAAAAGGTTACATTCCCTGCAACAAATCACACATGTTGCATACATTATCTACTCTATGGGCTTTCCAGGAACACTTCATATAGGAATGTGTATATCTGTTTGTGTGTGTGTGTGTGTGTGTGTGTGTGTGTGTGTGTGCGTGTGTGTTGCTCTGCACACCGACCGAGGCCACCAGAACGCCTGTAAACCCTGAAGTCTGGTTATTGCTTTCAACAGTCAGAGAAAAACTCAATTT
>OMKZ01039023.1:3297-24098 GCA_900302535.1 Neoniphon sammara | reverse complement strand
GGTAACAATATTGTCTGGACTCTGGTAAGACCAACCAACTGTCCAGCAAAGTGAAAATATCCTGCTTTTTAGAACTGAAAGAGCTACAGGTGTTACTAGCGCTGAAACAATATGTTAGCTAACGTTTTCATAGCTAACATTGCTGTAGAGCTCACTTGCTAAAAACTTACAATTTGGAGGCTTGTAGTAGTAAAGACGATGTGAGAAAGTCCATGACTAACGCCATCGCTAGCTAAAGCTCCATATTAGATTGAAGCACTTTAGTAGCCCTCGCCTCTTCTGATAGAAAATTAGATTGGCAAAATAATCCTCAATAAAACGGTGGATTTATATCCAAGAATAACACAAAATTGGCTGCTGTGCTAACAGGCTAACAGTTATTGTTACTCACTATTGTTTATTGAGGCTAGTGCAGGATAACAGGTGCAGTTGACGAGTCAATCAAATGAGGCAGGAGGAATAAAAACACAGGTTGTGTTCGCTTATAGGTGTGAAACCACTTTTTAATCCCCAGCAACACTGATCATTTGACTCAGGAGAAATCAGCTGATAGGCCTCTCTCTGCATAGAAAGGACTTCAGATTCTTGCAATTTCACAATGTTTGCTACATGCAGGGATGACAATTAGAAACATTTGAATGAAAATGTATTTATTTTAATTTGCTAACCCTTTAAGAAATGCTCAGGAAATGCTCATTTTTGTTCAATCTAACCACAGAGTGGAAAATGCAGTGAGAGAAACAGGAGATGGCTCGGCGTTGCCTCTTAATTAAGCCACATTCTAAACATTGTTTAACATGTCGTTAATTTAAATTGTTTACAACTTAAATTAAATGACCACATTTCAGTGTGTTAGGTGTACTGAAAGCTTTAGTTGTTTTGAGTACACTATACACACGGTTTATAATGTTTTTATTAACTGGGCAGTTATGAGTGGATATTTGCAAATTGAATTACATCAGAAAGCCATTAAAGTCCAGCATTTTATTGGAATGTAGAATATCACTGGAGACTGATGACTGAAAATGGGTTTCCCCATTTCAGCAGCTAAAGATATTTATCTCCAACATGCAAACATGACATCTACCCCCCATGGTAAAAACCTGGCCCAAAGAACATAATTTTTATAGTTCTAACATTATTAGATCCATGTTTTTAACAGGATTATAAGTATGGAACGAATGCCATTCTGTATTTGAACAGACATCATGCTGTGAGGAGAGTTACACTCCATCACAAGGGGTTGCCTTGGTTTTTTTCTGTTGAATTTAGTGGATTTCAGCAATGCCACTGCGCTTGATTGCTTTCATAAGATCTGACACTGATTTTAATGCAAGATATTATATTTATCTTATAAAGAGGAAATAGTGCTCAAAATGGGAGCAGGACATTGTGTGTGTGTGTGTGTGTGTGTGTGTGTGTGTGTGTGTGTGTGTGTGTGTTGATTTTCTTTTCCTTTTGTTTTTTCTTTTTTTACATGAACTTCTTTCTTTGCTGCATGTATTCAGGGCCAGTTCATTTGATTTGCTTTTTTTTAAAAATGACTGTTGTGTAGTAAACAGCTCTCTGGGCTCACCTTCACTTTGTTCAGTCTGAAACAACATCTGCCAAACAAATTCAGTTCTGTTTGTGTTTTGATTTGTGCACTTTAAAGTGTGGCTCAAGTGAACGATTTAGACATGAATCAAGATAGATAGATAGCCTTACACTTTTTCTAACAAGAGGTACTGAGCTGTCTAATGTCCTGCTATAATAAACATGATATATTAACTGTAACTAGTTATGCTAATGAGGTCATTAATTAAGCTAATTCATGAATTATTACCAAATATATCTTTGTCAACATACTTACAACAAACATTAACATACTGGTGGAATTAATATGAACTCCGTATCTTGAAGCATTGGGGAGTTATAATAGTTTCAAGAGAATCAATTTCCCTCATTAATATGCAAATGTAAGCAGCAGGTGTGCCAACAAATCATCTGCTGTGGGGATTTTCAAACTTTGTCATGTTCCAGACTCCCAAGGTGACTTTCATTAAGCCACGGACCCCCATTTGAAGTGGTTTTGCCCTGGAGAACCTGATATGAAAGGGTAGGCCAATTGAGGTCTGTGTTGAGTATTGAACTATTTTGATGTCATACTTGAACATTGACAAATATGTTAAAAGCAATTGGATTGAAACATAATGTTAAATTAATCACTCAAACATTTTGGTAACAGTTTATTATTATAGTGAAATTAAGCTGTTTCTCATTTTGCTGAGGACCCCTTGGAAGACCCTCCCCATGCCCCACTTTGAAACCACTGATCTCTAGTGGGGATTTGCAGTGTAAATATGAAGTGTCTATCAGGTCTTGCTCTTGAGTTATGGTGTTCTACATTCAGACAGACAGATAGACACACAGATGCCACCATGACGACATAATCTCCCCCACAGTCTGTATCATGGTGGCAGGACTTGAAAAATAGTGAAATAAGTCGATCTAAAGGGTGGAAGACAGGAGAGTGAAGGGGTGGAGGAATCGAAGAAGAGGAGGCCAGTGTACAGTCTGTTACTTGGGCCTAATTAGCTGCCTCACAGAGCAGTGAACGATGGCGAGATGGAGGGAGTGGCGGAGGAAGAGGAGGGCGACGACTAAAGTAGCAGTTGAGGACAAATTTACTACTGCACTTCTCACAAAGCAACAGCTAATAAAACAAATTTTACAACTCCAGTCCCAACATGGCTTTTGCACATCATGATCATGGGGGCTTTGTAGTTCCTTCACACCGAGCGGTAGGAGGTGGCTGTAAAATAAGGACAGTTACGAAGGATGACACACACGCAGGGCTGGCAGGAGTAAAATGGCAGAACACTTGGATCTCAGTCAATGTTGCGTTAAATGTAAAGGATTGAAACCTTGCTCCATATTTCTCCCCAAAGAAAGAGAGAGAGAGAGAGAGAGACGTTGGGACAGGGAGACAGAGAGAGAGTGTGTGGGTGTAGAGGAGGGAAGGAGAGCAAGAGAGACACAGGGAAAATAAATTAGGTCTGCTTGGTCATGTATGGTGTAATGTGAAAGGAGCTAAATCAGCAGCATTACTCCCCTCCGGCAAAAATGGAGGTGCTGTAAAGAACACTGTAGCCTACTTCTGGAATAAATTCTGCCTTTGACTGGGAATGAGACCTGATGCCTACTACACATGCATGCACATGCAGATCCACCAGTGAGGATACACACTGATGCATGTATGCATGCATAGGAACACACATGCGTTCAAGTGTTATCACATGCATGCACATACAGTTGCAAGCTAATGCATGCATGGCACACACAAACACATGAATACACAGCACACCAAGGCTGAAAAACATATTGAGAATGCTGAATATGGTCCAAAGTGAAGAAAAGACATCCAAAGCCCCTGAAATAAATTAAAAATTAAAAGCTTTTGATGTGCTTTGGCCACTCCGCCACCGGGAAGTGGTATCAATCAAACTACACGACAACCTGAATTACCTGGTTGATGGCTGACGACAAAAATAAAAATGCTATAATATAAATTCCAAAGAGAACTTTGGAATAAAAGTTTGAAGAGGGCAAGTGGAAGATGGACTGATTAATTAAAAAGAGGAGTGCAAAAGTACAGAGTGTCATCAGGATGGCATTAAAGTGCTATCAAACCTCATGGCTGTTACCTTTGTAAAATTGTTTTACCGCTTTATTGCAAAGTTATGGCGATCCTGTCACTTTAAATCAAGCTGAAGATAGGCAAGGGATTTAGCAGCATGGATTTAACTAGAACGTCTGGTCCTGAGTTTCTTTTGTGTACAGCATCAGAGAAAGCTAATATCTGACATGGGTCAAGCAGGGTCACAAATAGCATTAGTCAGCATTTGTTTTAACTTCTTTGGTGTAACAGATGGGTGGAATTTTGCAAATGGATCACCAGAAACTTCACTGGGGAAAAAAAAAAAATCTCCATCTTAACAAGTCATTTACTCTCAAATTTAGTCAGAAGAAGAAGAAGGATTTTAAGACTGAATATGAGACTAAAAGTGAATCTGTAATAACGTGTTTAACAACTTACCTCAGATTAGCCAAAGTACCTGGTGTAAAAAAGTCACTTATACATTACTCCATAAGTTAAAACAAATACTGAGAATGTGCACCAGCATTTAAATATGCATATTAATTATTTAGATTAGATATGTGTTAGTCTCAATTAATACAAATACAGTCAGGGAAAAGCTTGTTCACCATTTCTTCATGCTGCATTTTACTGTTGTGATTAGAGGCTCAGGGTTCAGTTGAATTCACTTCCAGTCCAATCGATCCAGAAAATGGTGAGATTCTTCAGAATGATCACTCAATCATGTTAGAATTTCCCCAGTTCAGTTAAATGTATAATATTGCACAGCGGGATGCCATAGTGAGTAATGAATCCATCCATCAACCGGAGGTCCCAGGATCAAGTCCCTGTGTCCGCAAGCATCCATCCCGCTGAAGTGTCCTTGAGCAAAACACTGCGTTATGTGCAATTTTTATCTGACAGCAATAAAAAGGGAGAGGATGAAAGTGAAAAGAAATATGGCGCATGTAAATAAAAGTAAAGAAATACAAGCCATGATGTATATATGCAATGTGTAGACAGGTAACATTGCCTTGCAGGGATGGGATAGGAAGAGTACAGAGACAGTCATAAAAGGAGTGACTTGAAAGTGAACTGACGCCGACCCCGGCACTGCAGAAGTAGGTTTGCTTGTAAATGCATTTCCACAGCGTATGACATTTATCTCAGGGCAGCTCTTATCTCCCTCAGGGAGGTCAGAGGTCAGGCTCACAAACTTTGCAGCACCCTGGGAGCTGCATCCAGTGTTTTGCTCATGGACACTTCGGCAAGGTGAATGCTTGCCGACACACGGGGGCTTGAACACAGGTCCTCTGATTGAGGCAGATGTCCCCAGTATAAATAGCATTAGCGACGTCTGCATACTACCCCTCCCTCAGGAGTGAAGACCTCGCATGTAGAGGCCTATTTTCCATTGCAGTATCCCGCCACCATGTACAATGAATAAATCATAAACAGAGAAGTATATGCTGACATCCACAAGCAGAGAAAAGTCCCAGGTGTCATGCAATCCGATCACTAATGGATTTGTGCCATCACATGTTTCTTTAGTATCACTTATGTTTTATTGTTTCAGTCAGTTACATAAGACGTTCTAACTTCAGTCGAGTGGCATGGGGATAAGCTCACTTTGCTTCATTCAGTCTATTGCCTAAAGTCAGGTGACGAAATGTTCGGTATATGCTTTCCCCGCCGTGTATACATATTCCCCCGCTGCAAAATCTGGCGCAGGGAGTCAAACACAAGATATGCAAATGAAAAGACTGCCAGTCGTCATCTGCCGATACCAGTTTCCTCTCCGCGCCTGTCACGAGCCGCAGGGGGAATCATTTCAGTTGATTATACCGTGTCAGATATCGTCATTAAGCCAAATCAAGAGAAGCAGACGGGAGGAACCAATAGGGAGCGAGGAAGAGAGAAAAAAGTCAAAGAGGCAAAGAAACAAACAGAGGAAAAAACGGTATGTGACGGAGAGGAAACAAGGAGTGTGTGTGATGGAGACCAAAAAAAAAATAAATCATTTTTGAAAAGTTCATTGAGGCAGTTTTTTATGACGAGCTGCTCTGTGTTGACGGCAGGGCATCAAAAGGAGCTATGTGTCACAAGGGCAGACAGCGTCTTTTCAAGGCCTGTCAGCCTGGTAGCATTTTAAGTCATATTATTTAGTTTGCTTGGACGGAGAGGGGACTAAAGGAAAGCGGAGTGAGGGACAGCAGGAGCACAACTGGCATGTGGATTGAATGGCACTGAATTACAGTGAGCAGTGAAGATATATGCTGCCGTTTCGGGCCTGTCAAAAGCTCAGAGGTGCCGGTTGTCAGTCAGCCACAGTCATTTTGTGGGCGGACGGCAGTGGCCTGTCAAACTGTTTCTAAGATTAGGTGAATGGAATCAGCAGATAAAAGCCAGTGCAGACGTACTTGGCCAGAGCTGTGTGTTTTGCTTTTGTTGATGTCTTCTTGACCTGATAATTAAAAAAGAAAACAATCACAGACTGCATTTCAACCAAAGTCTAAACACAACTACAGATTGGCAAGTAATGGTATTGTTTTTATGTGTTAAAGGAATACTCCAATGTTTTGGGCAAAATACCCTTTTTCTGACTGAGACAAGATGTTCAATACCATTTTCACTTCTGTACATCCACTGGTTTGGTTCCTATAGGTAGCATTTCATGTTAGCTTAGCATAAAGACTCGAAGTCTACCGGAGTCATTAGCCTAGCTCCTTCAAAGTGAAAAAAAAAAAAAAAAACTTGTCTCTGAAGCTGTCTTATGTACACAATGTATCATGGAAAAAGTCCTTTTGGGCGAATTTAGATGGTAGGGACTATAGATGATAGGAACTAGAACTGCTGAATACATGTGTTCAGGGGTTGTATCTAACTTCTCCTAAAATGACTCTTTTTTTTTTTTACTTCCAAGATGTCTATGTCATTACTGTGTAATACATGATACATTGCGTAAATAAGACAGCTTCAGAGTTGCCGTAAGGTTTATTCTTTCACTTTGACAGAGCTAGGCCACTGACTCCTGTAGACTTCAAGTCTTTATGCTAAGCTAACATGAAATGCTAACCATCGGAACCGAACCAGTGGACGTACAGAGGTGAAAATGATATCGAACATCTTGTCTCAGTCTGGGTAAGTTGGAAAAAGGGTATTTTGCACAAAACATTGGAGTATTCCTTTAAGTATGCTTGAATAGCTGAGAGGTATGCATGTACACACACATGCATGCATGTTGCACCTAGAGGAATAACAAGCAAAGCTGCATTCTGTTTTTCATGTTAAACTCTGTGCCTGTGCTGTATTTTTTTCTTGTTCAACTGCCTCCCCTCCACCCCCACCCACCTACACTCATGCATACACATACACAAAGTTTGCAAACTGGCAGAAAGAAGTAAATCATTAAGCAATTTCAAGTAGATGCACAGTGTAAAGAAACAGATCCATGACTGCAGGACTCATTCAGTGCAGGAACAAAATGTTCCCTTATCCAAGCTGACACATTCAACAAATCCGTGGCGCTAACCTTCTACATGTGGTACCCTCATGAATACTGTTCCTGTCATTATGTTTAGTGGAAGAACTCAATGGCAATTTATTCAGAAGTTTTGGCACTGCTGAGTTTGAAGGAATGCTGTCCAAAAACAACAGCCTAAACTGAATGTGCTGGATTGACTGCGCTGCTTTATTTGAGGGTTTTCTTAGGCGATTAAATCATTCATAGCATTAAAACACTTTGACTTTGAGCGTGCACTATCATCGCCATCATCATCGCAATCTCCACCCTCGCAGCTGCATCACCTTGCTAGACATACTGTCAAACTATTTTGTCAATTTCTCTTTCTCAGTTTCTCTGTCTCTCACTCATTCTACATATATGTATGTATCAGCACACTGTCTTCTGATGGCTTACTAAATCTATCAACAATCTTATTCTAACCACGTATTTTACTTTGCCCTCTATAGACTCTCTAACTCTCTTTTAACTCTTTTCTCCTTCTCTATCTTGGTATATATCGATATATACACACAAATTCTTGTTCTGCTGGTGCCGACAGAAGGAACTTTATAGAAAATTACATTTCCTTTAAAGCTCTTGGTTACTGCTGTTTCCAGGTAGTTTGGCCTCTCTGACAGAGCCTGCCAGCATGAGGTCTCTGTACCGCAGCAGGGAGAGGCTGTTAGTGGGGAAAATGAAGGAAAGAGTCAAGAGAATCACACAATGCATAGCATCTTGCTCAATGTGAAAAGCACTTCACATCGCATTGGCTGAAAGGGTGACAGCTATGAGGTGGAACCAAGCCCCATCAGTGCCCCCATGGAGATGATTGCTCACACTGTGTTCTGTATATTTATGTTCGGTAGTTGTGTCAGATTTTCTGTTATACCATTTCTGCTGCACAGGATGAAAGAGTCCATAAGTGAGAGTAAAACTCAACATTAGGTTTGCTGTTGTTCTTTTTTTTTTTTTTTTTCCCGAGCAGGAGTCCTTCCTGTGAGTCATGCAAGGAATGCCAGTTCCTCAAAGTAAAAAGTAATGTACCTTGTGTGTTGGTTGAATACAGTAGTGCATGAGGGAAAAGATTAGTCAGTCTTTGAAATAATACATGAATTAAGGTTAAAGCTGCAATAATTGAAATTACAAAAATTAGGGCTGCTTAGATGTAATTCATCAGTGTTCAGCCAATGATGAGAACCATGGGGACTCAACCATAAAATTATGTGCTTATTCCATCTTTTTTTTTTTTTTTGTCAGTTGAGTCTAAATGGTGCTGACTTTAACTGATCCTTTGCAATTTTGATTATTGCAGCTTTAATTATACAAAAAACAAAATCCAGAAAATACATAATCCAGAAAAATCAACAATTACTGTACTTTTACACAACTTTTTACCTTACAGTAACAATAAATAGGATATACTGTAATGAGGATTATCAATATGCATTGCTTTGCAACCCTGTGTATGCATGCCTAAATTCCCTGTTTTTCTGAAATTTGCTTTTCAGTGGAGTAGGCTGCATTGTTGACTGAAAGCATGGCCACCTGTGAACACATTGAGGCTATCAAGGTGAGGCTAGCAGACACAGGGCAGGCAGGTCATAGCAACAAAAACAATGCTGGAAAGTAGAAACATGAAACAAGAGTACAGTGAAGCAACACATGCATCAGATATGACGTGTTCAAAAACATGGGTGAATGCTGCAATCAGTCCTGTAATCGCAGATCTCCTACATTTGCCGTCTGCTTTTCCAACATCTGTGGTAGCTTTACGGATGTCGAACTTGACCGCCTCGAGGCAAAAAGTTACATGTCAGCGCTGTCGATTGCAAAATCCCATAACTCCCGAAAGTCAAGTTTCCAGGAATGAAGAAAAATAGTCTTGTTGTCAGCTTGACCACCATGCATTTTTGAGTTTGTCCAATGGGGCTTTGAAAGAGTTTCATAATCCCATAGAGTCATGATAATTGTCTCAGCTTACAGAAGACTATGTGATTCTTCAACTTAAGTTGAACATTCAAAGCACAAAAAAGGAATTATGATATTCACACAATAGCAATAAATTGTGGCTTTAAAATTGTGGATAAACACGTTTTATTTTTTTAGGCTGTTTGTCATAAATGTATGACTCAATATAGCTGCTTCATGAGATCACATTTGCATTACTTTTTTCAGTGGGCGATTTGTTGATTTTCTTTTATTGGACACCCTTCATTTTAAGCCATGATCTTTTCTCCAGTTATTGAAAAGCTCAAGTAGGATGATTTAAATGGCATTGTGTGCCATTTAAGAAGCACAGTGACATTTGGCAGTTAAGGTTAAACTCACTCATAATACATGTGGCAGGGAAATGTGGCCTCTGTGCAGTCTTTTAACTGCCTGGCTGATAGACGTGTTATTTATTGCAAGACTGACTTCTTGACAGTATACTCTCTGAGTTTACATAGTCTAGGTTTAGAGAGTTGCGTGTGAGTTAAAGTGACGGTCAAGCCTTCACACAGCGGTAGACAGAGAGTCAACGGACGGTGTTATTGTGCGATAAACATCACGCGGCAGGGCAGCAAAAGGCCAATGATTTGAGCCAGGAAGTGAGAGGAGAGCGGCCTTCGGTGCTGCTGTATCAGTGGGGTAATGGAGAATGAAATGATGTCTGTCTGAGGTCATCACAGATGGAATGAGTGCAGATAAAAGAACCAATTCAGAGGGCAGCCATGTGAGGAGAGAGGAGGAGCAGGAGGAGGGCAGGAGAGAAGGACGAGTCACTCAACTCCTTGTTTACCGTACTGCAAGCCTTTTTTTTTAAACAGTTTTAAATGTAATATCAATTGTTTCAGGAAGTAGCAAGGAACAAGTATCAATATCCTGAAAGATTAATCTACCAGTGTAACGAAAATTACATTCTGTTTAACAAAGGTCTTGTGACCTCTTTAATAATGAGGTCACACATGGATTTTATTATACTTGACATGACATAAGATAAGATGAGACCTTACTGATATTAACTGTGGCATTATATTAGGGTTGGGTGATATGCACAAAATCAAGTATCACAATATCTTTGACCAGATACCTCAATATTGGTATTGTGATGATATTGTATGGATGACTATTGGCACTTATTTATACACAAGATTTACACACAGGATTTTTGAATTGAAAAAAAAAAATCATTATCAATGTGGATATGATGACTAAGCAAGCATAGGCAACAGTTCAAGTTCATAAGTTCATAAAATTGCATCCATTTACTGTAATTCAGCCTTTAAAACCAGGGCAGACAACAGTTATGCCATATCATGATATTGCAATAGTCAAAATGCCAGAAGATATATAGCCTCATATCACGATGTTGATATAATGTTGCTATATCACCCAGCCCAAAGTTATATAAACATAACTGGTGTCACTTTGAAATTAAGACATTTTATGGAAGCTGTATTGGTTGAAAATTTTAAAACTTATATTTCATGACTGAATATGACAGCAAATGACTTGCTGAGATGGATATTTTTTTGCAGCTCAGGCATTGCTAAACTTGTCAGGAAATAAAAAAAAGTTTGGAGTAGAAGGGTTTTGGTTTCCTACATTAGTATAACAGGGGGCAACAGGTTGGCCTGGAGGTAAGCCTGGAGACTGAGCAATACCTGCACGGTGGCTGGTAATTCCCAGCTCAGACAAGAGAAGGGCTCAGTAAGACGGGTGATTTGTATTACCTCTACATCCCTCCATCACTTCCAATGGGCCTTTGAGAAAGGAACTCAACAGTGGATGCTGCAACTCTGACTTCTCTGAAGAAATGCAAATGTGTAGGGGCTCTCTCTGTGTGTGTGTGTGTGTGTGTGTGTGTGTGTGTGTGTGTGTGTGTGTGTGTGTGGAATGATTTGCAGAGGGAAAAAGTTATGACCTTGCCAACAATGTTCATCATCAGTGAAACAGTATTGGATGGGTGCTCTCTGGCATCTGGCATTGTAGTTGGCTAGACGGATGTGTTCTCTTCTAATAGTTATGAAATGGCATTTTCCCAAAATGATGAACGTATATGTGAAGGGGAATGTGAGGCAGGATAAAGGGCACCCTCCCCCCATGTTGGCACAAATTATCAAGTATATTGCTCTTGTCGACCACCGAGCTCAAGAAAAATATTAACTACAAAGAAAACAGCACCAACAATTTAAATGCCTACCAATGTCCTTGTTAAAGACTGCACAAATCACCCACTGCCTATGAACTTCAATTAGCATTTTCCACAAAGACTTTCAGTGCACTGATGTTTTCACTTCCCACTCATGCTTGGGAGACGCAGCACAGAAACTATTCATCTCATCTGCTCTCACTGCGTTTTGTTATCGTATTAATTTGGCTGCCAGTTAGTCTCTGTGTTTACAATAGTCCCCAGTCACCCTTTCTGAATCAATGGATTCCCTGCTTGCTGTAATTTTCATGTTAGTCCCCATCGGAGGCCTTACCACTAAATTAGAGTCGCTTGCAGGGAAAAAAAAGCCTTTGCCTGGTAAATACTCTTCTCAACCCTGTGAGAGACAAAGAGAGTATCTACAGAAGGAATATATGAGCATCGATCGGCCCTCGTGGCCACGTCTGGTCTCCACAATAGCACGCTATTGATGTGCTGGAATTGCTTTTGAAGGCAGACAGATTGATATAATGGTGTGGCGCTGGCCCTTAAGGGCTAGGCTGCCAGCACTGAAGTCTGATTGACTGACCTTGGGTCAATCTAGCCATTTGCATCACCCCTCCTCAGTGTTTGTCCTGGGGCTACTGGGTTAAAAGTCATGAAGCGGAACCTTTCTAGAACGTCCTTACTCTGTCTCAGAACTCCCCCCCAAAACTCGGGAAACGGACTCTTATTAGTCTTTCCGTTTATTGTTACTGCAAGCAGGTTAATGCCATTGATTTTATGTCAGTGCTAACCTCCAAAAACTGATGCGACAGTGCTCTCTGAGTTTCTGGTTGCCAGCAAGGAGTGCTTACAGTAGGTTCCTCTCATTCCTGAACAAAAGAGACAGTGTCTGCGTATCGACCTCTCTCACCGTTAAACTCCAATAGTCTGCCCATTGGCAGGGTTTCCTTCTGTATCTCAAAATGCCACAAAAGGATTTCAAAGTGTTTTAAGGTCTATATCAGTCTCTTTGTATTCCCTCCATTGCTCACTTCTGAAGGAGGCAGTCATTGAAAGTCAGCTCAATTCTTTTTTGCAAGACGCTTACCTGACTGGACAGTAAGGACACAAAGGACGGGGATGGCTCGATAAAACACCTGCTTATCATAGTGTGTGTTAAGTCTGGTGTGCTCTGTAGTGTGGACATTATGTTGATAGAAGCAGCCAGAGTGAATCTCAAGGGCGAAACATGATATGGTAGCTAAGCCAAGGCGGAGGAAAAGGACGGAGCCTCACCGCTCGCATAAAGTGCATTTGTTTGTGTCTCTGTGTGGTCGCCGGTGTGTTTGTTGCTCTCTGCAAGTTTTTGCTGTTTGTTGTTTTGCCTTTTTTTGCAGCCAAGATGTGTCTATCTTCTCAGAGAACCAAAATATCACACCAGGCAAGAACTAATATCTCCAGCGGCAAGCAGTCATAGCAGGTGGTCCACTTTTTTTCCTCCCAAAATGAAAGGACAGAATGAAAGCTCTGACCTTATATGTAGTCCTTGGCGGAACAGAGCTCATGAGATTGTTTTCAGCTTGGGGCACTTCACTTTGTCTGTGTGTATTTCTTAGCTTTAACTTTATTTACCCCTCTTTTGATCTCTCTCCATCTACCTTCCTCTGTCTATGCTGGGCCTAGATACTTTGCCCAGGGAGAGCGGCCCTTGCCTTGATCGAATTCTAGGTTATGCTCAGCTCCTCAAGGCTTATTTTGCTTGTGTGATCTTTATAGATTCCTGGGTCTTATTTAGATTTTTTTACACCCTGGGGAAAGAAAATGTCATCTCTCCTTTCCAGTGGCCACGTTGCACTCACAAATATGACGTTTCATTTTTAACAAACTTGGTTGTCTACGTTTCAGCACGCCATATGTCAAAATATGACTAAACTCGGGTCGTCTTGTAAAGTGTGCGTTCTACTAGTCGCACAGAGGTGGTGAAAATCACACAGTCTTTTTAAGAGCGTATGACGAAAAATCTGAGCAATATTGGTTCACGAGTTCGGGGACTGATTATAATATCAAGAGAAG
The DNA here is from genome assembly GCA_900302535.1 of Neoniphon sammara. Lineage (NCBI taxonomy): Eukaryota > Metazoa > Chordata > Actinopteri > Holocentriformes > Holocentridae > Neoniphon > Neoniphon sammara. Next base: position 10,784 of record OMKZ01039023.1, on the reverse strand, counting down.
AGTAGTTTCAAGGATGTCTCCTTGAAACGAAGTCTCCTTGAGATAAAAGTGAGCCGTCATCCTGCAGAGTTTCACCGTGTCTCTTGAGCGATTTGTGAACGGCAGCAGTCTCCTGCAAGCGCGATGCTTTTATTTCACAACCACATATGCATCCTCAGACAAGAGACAACAAAAGACAACATAAATAACATCTGCTCCAGAATGGCTGCCTGTGATTTCATGCCAAGGCATGCCTTTCCCAGGTTGCTGACATAGTTCAAATTCACACCAGGCTTCCTCGGAAGCAGGAGATGCATGTGTGAGTGTTTGTATGCACGTGTGAATGCACATATGAGTTTAATATTTGTACACATCATGTTTGCACTCCTTGGTGCACTTCTTTTTTTCCACGTGTACTGTACTTGTACATGTTTTGTGTGCACGTGAATATGTGCACCTGTGTATGTGCACAGATGTGTGCAGTTCTCAGTGTTATCTATCCATCACAATGGTACACAGGGGTGCTTGTTGACGAGCAGACTTCCATGCAGGTTCAAATCTGCCTCTGCATGCATCCTTGTGAAACTCCACAGTCCATGTTTTTACACCCAAAACCCAAGCAGACAGCAGGCCCACGCTGTATGTGTTCACTCCATAACTGGCAAAGGTGTAGAGAAAAATCGAAATCCAGCATACGGTTTGCTGACCATGCTACAGGAGTTGAAACACCAGCAGTCTGTCAATTTCAAAAATGGGGATTCGTCACTCACTGTGGAAGCCAAAATCACTGGCCTGACTTTGGCATGTCCTCACCCAATCAGGATTGAGGGCACCCAGCACCCAGTGCAAACCAGTCCCAGCAAACCATCCTACCACTTGCTGTTACACCCAAAGACATCACTACCATCACTTACAATGACCAAAACGTAAAGTCTTGGCTTTACAATCACATCCTAACAATTTGGAATCAAGCTTCTATCGCCATGAGTTTCATAGTAATGGCTAAAAATAATCGTCTAATTGTAGGAATCCAAGATTTGGATCATCACCAAAATCTATTCAGTTGTGTCTTGACCCATTGGCTTTATGTCCACCAAATTTCATATTAATCCTTTTTTTTTTTGTTTTTTTTTGTTTTTTTAGATAACCTGCTGACAGACAGACAACCCAACTAGCAGTGGTGAAAACACATTGGCAAAGGTTATAAAACATGCCAAAAGGGTGCCACATTTTTACACACTGCCTGACGCTCTGCACTCTGCACAAACAAATCTCATAAATATGTTTTCTCTTTTCCTAGACAGCAGCCTCGAAGACAAAGATGGGCTTACGTTTCCGCGCGTCAGGAGAAAAGCCTTGCATTTCAATTTCACAGGCTTGAGCAAGACATCCATCTGTAATCAGATCCATTGAGATTCTTAGGTGCTTCCCTTGTTTGTTGTTTTCGAGCGTATTTCTAGCAACAAACTCATGGGAAATAGCCAGCTTCAATTAAACCCAGACAGGGCCCATCACTGTATTTTGAGCCTTGATCGCCTTCATTTTGTCATATGTCTCATGTTATGATGTTTGTGTTAAGTCACTTATTCAAGCTGCAGGGAAACAATTGTAAACCAAAGAGGCATGTGCAACACAGACGCACCTTTCTGAGGCAACAAACCATGGTTTCACCATCTGTCTCCCAGTCCTACTGCATCTACTTTCTTATTATATTATTTCATTTCCTAAGTAGAGGTTGCTTGAATAAAAAGCGGAGGATTGTGTGGCTGCCATGGCAACGGAGGGCCACTGGCCATTCGGTCTCCAGATGTCTTTGAAATGGTCCGTATGCATCCGCTTCAAACAGCACATCAGTGAGCCCTCTGAAGTATTCCTGGTCTTACCTTCTCTTTCATCTTTGGCTAAATAAGTCTTTCCTTGTACCTGACTAGAGGAGGAGGAGAATAATAATGGAGTGCCGGACATGAGGATTGTGACAATAATGCAAAGGAAACTATTTGAAATGGGATACGCAGTTGAAAAAATATTATGATCTTTTTCTTTGATTGCCTCTTGAACGCCTTCTGCCACAGTGCAGCATTGCTCAGGGCTGCATATAAAAGTGCATAACCAAATTAAAGGCATCAGGATTCTTCGGTGCTAAACTTGCTGCTCAGAAGTGTATCCTTTAATCTTTAACACTCACAGATACCTACAGGACTGACAGCGCAGAGGGCAGCCCATTCGGAATGAGCATATTAATAGCAAAAAGGCGTTACAACCCGTCTGCCTCATTTGACTTTCACCTTTGTCAGTGGTTCACAGGTTATGGTAATGGATGCCTGGGCTTGCTGAGAATTTGCAGCAGCCGGGTGCGTGCTTGCTTTGCATACATAATGGCAGTCAAATACAGTCAGCATTCACAGCACTTGAAAAACATAGCCAGTTATTTCCATTGCCAGTGTCAACGTGCTGCTTTTCAGGCGGCGCCCAATGTCAACGTGGCTTTTGTAGGCTGAATGTTAGTTGGCATTATTTTTGTGCCTTTACAAAAGCACCCAGGCTTCTTCCCCACCTGTGCCCTATGTAAAGCCTGTTAAACTGAAAACACAGCTAGCAACAGTTCAGGCTGCCTTATTATCAGCCGCCAGCTGGCTCCATGGAGTGCCCACTTCACCCCGTAACACAGCCTTCATTCAGGTACAAATGTCCTGTAATGTGCGCCCCCCCCTCCCTCACCCACACTCCCTCACTTCCACACCATCTGCTCTCAATTATGCTGATTTGTATCTTTTTAACAAGGAGGCTTAAACGGTAGTTTGACTCACGTGCATGGATGACAAGAGCAGGGGAAATGGGGTGCTGGGGTTGGTTTGCACTCATTTGAGCGGGCACGTGCACGTGCATGCAGGTGTTTGGAGGTATGTAGGTGTGCATGTATGTATGTGAGTGAAAAAGAGAAGAAGAGCGAGGAGAATAAAGATAAAGAGATAGTTCCCTCAAAAACGTCAACTAATTATAGTTTTCTAAAGAAATGCCACTTGTGTAGAATCAGGAGATGTGGCTCTGTTGCATATTCCTATAAGGTCAACATGTAAGATAAAACCAGAGATGTTTTCCTGATTCATGAGGCTCATAAATTCAGTAGTAAATCTGAGAGTGAGAAATGGCTGAAGCTGACTCAGCTTCGGATTTTTGCTTTATATCTCAGGTGAATATCAATAAATCAGAGTTGAGTGCGCAGATGGCATGGATAACATAAAAATTCCCTCGTTTTATATACGTCATACCAGTTTTTCTATTAGACAGTCTTAACACTAAAGCTGCCAACAGGTCATTTCCAACTTTGTGTTATATAGGTCGTATAACATTCCCCATCCAGGAATTTTACAAAGACGGCATGAACAGTTCATACTCATCTTAAACAAAAGGTCAACATGGTCTGAACCAATTTGGTGTTGTTTGAATGTATGTCACAAAAAGTTGAATGGAGGAAAAGTTCAAAACATCCAAAAGATATGGAAAAAAGAGTAACTGACAGTTTATCTGAACAAATGAACTTGAGAAAGGCTGATGAAATGTTTAATATGAAATGGCTATTTTTACTAATTTATTGCTGGTCATGTGTCACAGGCATGATATGTCACGTTGGATGGACTATGGGTATTTTAGATTTCATCTCTGTACTCACTACAAGTTTGAGGAATTACATTGTCTGCAAAATGCCACTACTGCATTAAAATTAATGAAAGGGGAGCTACTTGGTGCGCGGATCTGTTTATGTCAATTTTGCAAGGTATTTTTCTTGATCCAGCACCCAGTTTATTGTACTTTGGGATGTGCTTGTCATTTTCATTGCTTTTCAGGTGGTAGTGCAGAGACAGCCTGCATTTTAACACCGTCCAAAAACCATGCTGAAGTTTCATAGTGACACCCTACATACACATGGTACAAGGACAACAAGACCTCACAGAGAAAATGCGTGGCATACAAGAAACAACAGACCACCCAGCTAAACACCCAGCAGTCATTCATTACTGTATGTGCATTCAGGCAGCATGGCAGACAGAATGGTTCGTGTATAGAAGCGCTGCATTTATAGCTCCCCTTCATAGTTGCTCTTTTATGCTTCCGTTCTGCAGGCCTCACTGTAATTGAGTTTGCTTGTTAACAAGTACATCTGTATATACCGCTCATTAAAACACTGCTGCATTATGAATAAGTAAATATGTGAACAAGAGCACATTAACAGCAAACGCTAATGGTTAGAAGAGAATTAAAAGCTTTGAAATAGCTGGGCACACTTGCACTTGTAATGAATAGCAAGGAAGACTATTAGAGCACGGGGCTTTTACAGTATATGCATTACGATGGCGTGGCGGCAGCTTATTAGCTCTAGAGGACTCCATGAAAGTCATTATTATTGTGAACAGCGTTTCTGTTTGCATCACACGAGATCAGACAATATCTCGCATGCAAATTAAAGCTTGAGTGAATGAATGATGTGAACTAATGAGGCTTTAACTTAAAGCTGCAATATATAACTTTTCACCTTGGGACACAAGTGTACGGTTAGCGTCACTCCCCCTCAATTAGGTGAGTTCACACAACCAACCTTTGTCAATCATTTTGATGGGCTGTCTACGTTGAAACATTATCTGAGGATAAAGTAACCAGCATCTGTAAAGCCACCATCTGCAGAAAAAAAATGCTGTTCTGAAGTACAACTTTTTAATGGGTTTTGTCAGTGATAGATTTAGCTCATCAGGTGACAGATTTGCAAAACCTTATTAAAAAAATATTCTCAAGTGCCTTTTTTTCCTAACTTCAATCTTAAGAAAAAAAATAGGAAAAGATGATATTTTCAAATACAATTCTTATATATTTTCTTAACTTTATTCTTATGTTTCTGCCTAAGAAAAAAAACTTACAACTAAATGGTGTTCTTGAAATTAAACTGATCAAATGTTCTTGATTTTTTCCTAACTTTTATATTTTAGACAATTAGGTTATAATTCACTGTCTTCATAGGTTTCCTTACACCAGTAAGCTAAATAAGCTAAATAAGCTTTAGCCAAATAACAGCAACCAGCATTAATATTGAAAAAAACAAAAAAATTAATTCAATCTCCTCGCCTCAATGGTAGTAAGCCTAAGCTTTTCTTTTTTTTTAAACAAAAATTAAGGTCCTATTTTTTGAAGTTTGTAAATAGGAATATTAAAGAAATTAATATGAAATGAGACTGTCACTAAGAGAATTCAAAGAAACTGCATTAAAGAGCCATCTTAAGAACCTCCTAAAATTTCTTCTGATATCATTTCCTAAGATTTATCTTAGATTTATCTTAGTCCGGCCCCAGTCCTTTTGTTCCTTTGTTCCTCTATTCTTGTTGTTTCCATGACTTCCCTGTGCTGTGCCCACTAGCCTCACCCTGATAAACACAATTCAACTTGCCAATGGCCACCACCACAGCAAAAGTTACATGCCTAAACCATACCAAGCATCACTGAAGAGCCAATTTCAGGCAAACAGTTAGATCTAGGCATGTAAACACAAGGTCACAGACAGACACAGTCATTTAATATATACTCTACCCAATTATTTTATCGCTAATGACAAAAATGTTGCATATCGCAGCATAAATCAACCATTGCTATTATGAAAGGATTACCTATTGTTAGCATGAAGCGTGAAAATCTGAGCTGCAGGCTCTGAAAGTATAAAGGAAGACATCATCACGGCACACACAACCTTACCTCAGTGACCTCCTTAGTAGAGCGATCTGTATTCTGGTCATCGCTCCGTGTCGCCTCCCCACAGACGGCACGTCGCTAATTTCATTTCTCACTCTGAAATAAGATGCAACCGGAACAGGAATGCAGAAACAACAGATAGGCTCTTCAACAAGTGAGGCGAATCCTCAGGGGCCCTGAAAATTAATTATGATGCTCTTGTATTCAGTTAGTTACGAGTCAGTGAGAGCCATCTTCTCTTTGTCTCACTGCCGATGGACTTGGCAAACACATCGGGGGATATTTCTGAGAGCCAAACGATTTTTTGTTTTGTTTTGTTTTGTTTTGTTTTTTTGCATCTGCTGCTTTTGCTGCTATTGCTCTCAAGAAAAAAAGTGGCAGTATAATCAGAACTAGTACACAAGGTTATTGTTGAGTTAGAGTGAAGACAGTCAGGGAGAAGAGTGTTTTTGGCCAAACCACCGCTCAATGAGTCTGAACAGAGGAGGAAAATTGAAAAGGGTGATGAACTCAAACTGAAAATGAAGTTTTTATTTTTTTCTTGTGCATCATTTTCTGGCCCTGTGAAGCGGCGCTTGTAGCTCAAAAATACCAAAATTGGTCAACGCATCCATGGAAGAAAGGGAGGCGTCAAGCTTCATTTCTGCCACACGACTGTGGCGGCTTCATCTGAACTTTGACCTGAACAAACAGAGTGCAGCTGAGGCCAGCCGGCAGAGCGTGGCGCCGGCACATGCTCAGACAAAATGGCTGTCAGAATGGCAGCCATGACAAGACACACAGGCACACACACACACACACACACACACTCACCTTACCTCACCCTACTGCCCAAAAAAACAAAACAGAACAAAAAAAAAAAAAATCACTACAGAATCTGTCTCATCCACAAACACATTTGCATAAGAACTCAACTGCCAAAACCGCACTGCTGTGTCACCACACAGACATCGTTCAGTCCAGTATAACACAGACAAGAGATTTTTGCATGTTTTTATTACCTCATTAACAAGAAAAACTCTGCACTTTTCCCATGCTGTGTATTTCCCAGTTGATTCCAAACCAAATAGTATTTGCAACTGATGTCTGTTTGCTTTAATCTTAATTGAGTAAAGCACATCAGGGCAATTCAAATTGTGTCAGGTAAATTATGAATTAAAAAAAAAATGAAATAAAAAAATATAGATTGAATTGAGTATTGAATTGAAACCTAAAACCTATCACTGTCCAATATGGCTAATCCGACCTATATGCCACAACAAGCAGGTAAAAGCAAACCCTAAAGATTCTTCACATATAGTATTTTAACCAGGTCTTGTAGACTGAATAAAAGAGATTGATGAGACCTATCGACTCATATCAATGGCTCTCTACGGTTCAATCAAAAGCCAGATGCCAACAAGAGGGTAAACAATATATTGACACAATAAAGCCGGTGCTCAAGGGGATTGGGTTATGGCTGAATGCAAATCATTGGTGCCATTGGCGTGCATGTTATTGATGCGCAAATAACACCCTGCAGAGATCAAGATTGCGACAGCTTTCTCTGAAACACTCAAGTATAATTAGATAGATGGATGATGGATAGATAACAATCCTGCCACAAGCTAACTGAAGGAAGGAAGGTGGAGGGGGGTGGGGGGGGTAAATAACTTTATTATAATTGCTCTGCCTCCATGTGTCTGGAGCAGTTGGTTTGATTTGACGAGCCGTGTGTGTGTGTGTGTGTGTTCTCTCTGTGTGTGTGTGTGTGTGAGAGAGAGACAGAACATGAG